>OX442430.1:3966248-4148748 GCA_949361645.1 Spongilla lacustris
GTCTCCTCTATGTAATGTACACCCCAAATCGTACGAGGAGAAATGGGTTAGCGATCTTTGCACTCATGTCATGGAAAATAATTACAGCACCAAAATCGATTTCCATATAGAGAGATGATGTGGAAACAAGTGTATGAAATTTGAGAAAATGTTGTACCATTATAAAATATATACTGTTTTATTCAACGTAATTTAAAACCCAGAAGGGTGATTTTGCTGCAAACTGTCCCATATATATATATATATATATATATATATATATATATATATATATATATATACATGTACATGCAATATGAAGTTTTCTCGGAAACTGTCCAAACCCAATAAGTACATGTACATGTGTATAATAACAGAATTTAAGAATTTATATTTTCATCAGCAAACAATAATAACCATGCTCAATATTTGTGGTAGATGCTCTGTTGTCATTAATATATCACATGCCCCTAATAATCAACAGCCATGTAGCCAGCCATACCTTATCTCCTTTTTGTGGGGCAACAGGATCTAACCATCGAACAGGAACATCTACATCCTTCCCATCATCATAGAAGTAGACACTTGCACTCTTTCCAACAACGTGCCTTGCAACACCACATTTTCCAACTATACCAGTTTCCTGTTAATTAAAATGGCCAATTTCATACATGTACTTAATATATAGCCAAGATAACAGAAATCAAAGTACATTAATTACACAAAAGAAAAACCTCAGAACACAGTGATAATAATCGGTTTCCTCTACATGTATGTAGATGTGTAAGTTGGTTTTAAAGGTGTTGAAATTCTCACTATTCATGTTATATTGCAGGAAATCATTGTAGATGAAATAACTTTCAAAAGTTAGTAAGCGTAACTGCACACCTGACTACATGTACATGTATAACAGTGTCCTACATGTAGATTAAGAACTTTTCTCGTAGATGTCTGTCCAGAGACTAGAGATTAAAAGCATATTTTTCAGAACCAAAACAAGAATATCCCTGAAACCTTTAGTACAAGAACAAGTGCATTAACATAAAGTTATATTTATGTAAAATAAAATTGGGGTGTTTTAGTTATAAATCACGGTGCATTTATAACAAAGCAGCAAAGGAAGGAATCTTGAAGTACATTCGGACAAGTGCAAACATAAGACTGCACACATACAGTGTAAGCACAAAAAAGCACAAACTACAAAACACATAAGGCACATGGGCAACAAACAAATACGTACACGTATTTTCAGTTATGGAACACAATTGAGAAAAGGTTCAACTTATCATTAATAGCATTACTACCATGTTAACTGTAGATTAATCAGTAATTTTGATTCTAGCCATCAAGTGTGCAATGATTGTGATTGGCTAATATTTATTTTTTAAAATTGGTAGGAACCCTGTAGATATGTATTAAATCATTAGTGAAAATACCCCTGGTAATTAAAATGAAAATAATCCAGTGTAATGTATCATCACAATGTCATGAAGAAATTTATATGATCTTGGATCAACATGCACATCCGCAGTTTCACCACAGTATAAATTTATCTATATACACTTCCATGATTTTATACCTGTTTAGGGTCAAGTTACACAAGCAATTATGTAAATTTAAATTTGGTACTGCGTCAATTTTTTCCCCTACTCTAAAGGTTAGCACGTTCCGCTTACATGGATTGAGTCGATGTGCAAAGCCCATATGAATATATTTCACTCAATCCCAACTTTAGTCTAAACTGTGAATTTTAAGAATTGAACAGAAATCATTCAGGAAAAGTTGTATGGAATATATTATATATATACCCCATAGAAACCTATTTCAGTGTGAAGAATATCTACATGTACACATGGTAACAAATTAAATCCTAAAAGTTGCATTTAAAGAATTACATGTAATCATTTTATGATTGAAAAATTCAATTCCTAAATAGTGGTAAAATCAGGGGCAAACTTTAGTAAGTTGACTGCGATATTACACCTTCATTTGACTGCCTCACATCGCAATACATATGTACTTCCTTGATGCTGTCGTTGACTTTTAAATAATGTATGTTATTTAGTCCATTTCACGCCAGCCTTTCTTCCATGCCTTTGTAATTCTATATAAGGCTTCTTCATTGGGAGGCCATTGGCAATCTCTCTCTCTCCCCCCCCCCCCCCTTGCCAATTAGGGGAATTTAAAATTTTAGGAATCGAGAGTTACGGGAGTAACTCTCATATAGGATTTGTATACCACCAACTTTCTCAGAGAGAATGTTTTTTATATCTTGTGATATCATACAAATCAATGCAGTTAGACACTTTACCAAAGGTGCACCTTCATAGAGAATGCTTCATTCCCTTTTACTTGGTTAAATGTAGCTACAAAAATCAAAACTCAAAAAGATTCAGAAAACAAGGTGCCTCAAATGATATACACATGTACATGTGTAATTGTAATTGTTATGCAAGTTTCAGTGATAAAGGCTGATTTCACCTACATGTACTTCAATCCATTTTCATACATACATGTATACAGTGCTTATTGTTGCTAACTCCATGTGGTTGCAAAATGGTACACTGAACACTATTAAAATGGGTGCACAAATACACACTTTATGAAGTCACAGAGTGCCAGCACATAGTAATCTTAGCTTAAAAACATGAACCAACGATAACACACGAGATACATTGTTTGTACATGTACATGTACATGCAAATATTCACAATGCCTTACATGATATCCATCTTTGACCACTACTTCAATGTCTGGAGGCAGCTGTGCATCTGAGGCTATGTACAAATTTTTTTTGTGCACATTAATAGCAAGAATACAATACATGTATGCAAATGATTAATAATGAATTTTATGCAACACAGCCATTGAAAGTCATAAGGTGCAAAAATAATAATATATGCTTCCAATGGCTTACATGTACCAACATCAGGGCTGCCAGGGGTCCTTGGGCTATAATCGATGCCACCACCAGGTGTCAGAGGGCTGACACCAACTGGCGAAGGAGTTGTGTATTCAGATGAGTACACAGAAGCTGGGTAGGGTGCTGGGTAATGCGATGATGGAGCATTAGCCGGTGAATCAGGAGTAGTAGTGTATGGGCTTGGAGTGGCTGGATTATCATAACCAGACGAACTTCCCGGAGTTGTTGGATTTGCAAATGGCTGGTAATGCAGGTGAAAACTTTCTTGAATACAATGCAGGCATTTAACAAATTCCAGTGTGCCATATCAGTTCACACATTAAAATTCATCCCCATACATGTAGATCCTCTGTTACATGACTGATGGCTACATGTAGCTAATTACAATGCTGAGTAACTAGACGTATATATTTATTTAAGGCTCTGCATCATTTATTACACATGCTGTTTTGTTGATTTGTTCATTCTCTATCAGGTTTAAAATAAATCTCCAACCAACGTTTTGAATACATGTACATGTTACTGTAGTAGCAAGGACAAGTGGTCTCTGCCAGGTTGATGCATGTTGATGCTCTCCACACATTATTCAACCAATGCTGTACTACACATTACCATTACAGATTCACACATGCCCTTTACTTACAGCAGGAGATGGAGCTGAAGAGTCAAAGAAGTAATCATCAGGTCTGCAAAGAATGGTATCATTTTATAACATAATACATCTCAGTACAGTACAATAATGATTAAATACATGTACATACATGTACATACAGATACATATGACGATATAAAATCTGCACTGCCTAAAGCATACCTGGCCGGTGTGTTGGAAACACTTGGATCCCACGCACTTCCACCATGTGAAGGGGTCCGCGATGGGTCATAAGAAGGCGTCATATAACCACTAGCTCCATGACTAGGAGTACGGCTGCCTATGATTCAAGCAATATGACAAATGGACAGTACAAGCACTTGGTTAATTTTATTACAAGCCCAACCTTCTTGCATGGGTGTCTGAGACCCGTACATAGGAGTCCTCGATCCAGCTCCATGCATGGGAGTCATACTTCCATATGAAGGAGTCATACTGCCCACCATGGGAGTCTGTGCACCAAATGATGGTGTGCGACCCCACGAAGAACTCGTACTTCCACGCTCCTGGCCACTGAAGCCATAGAGGAATGAAACACACATGACTTAGCAGTAACCTGTTCAAAATATAAACTGAATACTATCAAATGTTGTTATATTTAAAAATATTATATACACGTACACACAGCATAACATTCAGTAACAACGGTGCACTATTAAAAATAACAATAATCACATAACAGTTATGCTATGGTGTGCCTTTGTAACTGAATATTATGTCGTGTGCACAGGCATATAATAATTTTTATATGCAACTGCCCTATCTCCATAAATGGATATAAAAGTCCAAACTGTATGCCCACTTATTTCAGGTTTATATTATATTAGCCCACATAATATTACATATGTACAGTGGTACGTAACTGTACATTGTATATGTACATGTGCATTAAACATAAGTTCGATGTCAAATACTCACGTGATTTGTAGAAGCCTTGTTCGATCAACTGAAATTGTCTTGCAGCTAGTATGCAGTTCAACACGCGCAGTTGTTTCTGTAGCATCCTTCACAATTCCAACATATCCTTTGTATGGGCCCATTACAATACGAACAGTCTTTCCAATCCAGCTAGTGTCTCGTCCCCCTTTGCCTTTAAAACCTCCTCTGTCGCCACCTCCACCTCCACCACCTCCACCACCACCTCCTTGCCCTGCTTGCCCTGAGTGTATATACCAGAAAGCATTGTAGTAATAAAATGTACAACATGTACATGTACCACTCATGCAGGATGCTGGTAACAATTAGCAATCAGAATGAGCAAGTTGTATGAAAATGAAAACTTATTTGGAAAGTGACCTTTAATGCATATACATGCACATGTAATTGTAATCCAGCCTTATTTATCAACTCATCCAGGAATGATACATGTACACATATGTATTTGGACTTCCTTGTTACATATCTACACACAGTTACACAAGTACATCTACATCCCACACAGTGCAAAAAAAACAACACACCCCCTATTTCCTTGCCTCAATTTGATTACAATCATGACATAAATTCTGTGTTTTTATTTATTAGATCACAAAAACAAGTTACCATACACTTAGGGATAAAAATTCTTGCCTCGATGAGGTGCAGGGCTTGACAGCCTTGGAGACTGTGGTATGGGAGGGGCAAATGCTGCAGCTTTCTACAAAAAGAGAAATGTACATGTATATAAATGACACCACAATCTTTCAGTCTTCCCATCATTTTGTATCTTTAAAGGTGGACCAATAGAGCTTAGGGTATATTTAAGCAATCAACATAAAAATCCCATTCAGCTTGTTACAGCCCATCGAAGATTGCCTCTGAGTATTTACGACTTTGAATTGGCTCTTGACAACCATCCCCATCACCACCACATGAATAGTTTATCTCAACTGATGGCAATTGCTGAATTCTATTCTAAGTTACACGTATACTAAGTAGCTAAGTTGGTGCAATGACATAATTACAACAAACTGCACAAATGACGTACATTGCTGACACTATTTTGTGAGTAGATACATGTACATACACGTATGCAGATGTTTGCATTTAATATTCCTCAGGACTATCTTATTAACTGAGACAGACCTTTTAGGGTACAGTAAATCAGTTTCATCATTTGAGAAGAATTATACAGATCACAGAGATCAGGAAGTCGAACGCAAAAAAAAACCCATAAGTTTATACTCCTTTCCCACAGATTTGAGATTTTTAACAGAGTTACATTGTAATTAAAAAGGGATTTTAAAAAGGGATTTGCAATCATCTATTAACTAAGAAGCTAAAGCTTTAGCAATAGTGTTTGCTTGCAAGAAAGCACAAAGAGGGATACCTAATTGGAGTTTATCCACTCTACAATACATGCCCTTACAAATCAACTATTTAACTGGCCAATACAGTTGTGTATTCCATATAAAACTAACTTACTGCGACACTGCTCATTCCGCCTGCAAGCTCAACATGTTTTGCCTTAGCAACAATCATTCCACTGTTCTCCACCATATTGCGTGCTTGTATAAAGATATTGCCTCGGTAGACGTATCTAATCTCTCCTTGCTTTCCCTACGAACACCATAAATAATTCCAATTAGTTGATAACAAAATACAAAAAATAAAAATAAACATGAAGACCATAAAACGTAATACACATACCAAATGAGGACCATCAACAACTTTCACAATATCTTTGGCTGCAATGGAATTCTGTAAAGCAAGCAAAAATGAAGAGCAAATTTACGGCAGTGGATTCAATAATAAGAATGGTAGCTTTCTGGTAAACATGTACATGTACATGTAAAAGCAAATGCAGTATAATATATGCCTTTGCATGTACATGTGTGTGCACATAAATCAATCAATTACCAAATGAAATTACTGTAGCATATAAATTTACAATAGCAGCGAAGAAAGATAAAAATAACTGTCCTGCTTTCAATTTGCACACATACAAATCCACAAAACCACTCTTCTGTCCCTCCTTCCCAGGTGCACTAACTTGCTTGTGATCCAGAGCTACAGCTCTAGTCTTTCTCAACTGAACAGCATGTTGGGAAACACTAACTTCTTTGCCAAACTGAGTCAACACTTTGAATGCTTCTTTTTCCAACCTCACAATAACACCAACAGTCTGTGGGCTGAAGAAGGCATTGCACATAGAGAACAACCAACACATTATATATGAGGACGAAATTGTGGAAAAAGTCCTACAGCACATGTTTGCCACTTTCCAGGACAAGCAAACCAGCAATGCTTGAGTTGTAATGTATGGCTAATTAAAAAATTCGGCTACTCTATGAAGATAGTCCAATTCTCAGTTCATCTGCAACTTCTGGATCATTTCAGACAAAGAAATTTGAAATCAAAAGTAGGACCTGTGCAATGTCATCTCAATAAAAGTATACCCGTTTTGCAGTCCCTTCTCTCCACACAAGCACCATTTTTTTTGCCTCTTAACTGCCACTGTTTTTCGATTGATACTTGTATGCATCCATATGCACTAAAATAGCACTAAATGCAGTACTTACTCTAGTTCAACCAAGTCGCCCAGTTGAAAATGCCCAGAGGCATCCACACCACTACTAGTTTCAAGACACAGCTGAAGATCTCTTGGACGAACTTTGAGCTGAAATCAGAAGAAAAATAAAATATTCTGCACAGCCAAGTCATTTGTACATACCTCATGCATCGTGAGATCAGAAAAGACAATTGCCAAGTTGTTCTCAATCCTAACAATCAATCCTGTCTCACTCTCATGTCTTCCTGCAATCACTTTTATGTGGTCTCCCACATTGAAATGTTTGCGAAGTTCTTTTGCCATAAATTCTAAGGGATCCTGGAAGATTGAAAGCAATCAACTAAGATGACTTCTACTATTCTGATCAGCAAAATGTTCTGCAATCCATCAAGAGTAACAATGATGCACCAACTACCTGTATCACCTCCACTCATGTGAAAGTGCACATGAACGCTTTGTTATTCCCAAATACATGCAATCACACGTCAGAGTCATTTCAAACCATTTCACCAAAGAGATGGACACTGTGTTGTAGCTTTATGTGCTTTGAAACTATATAAGCAGTGCTGGGAATAATTTTTGACCCATAAACGCAAGATACTCTCGGCTTTGAATATTTGTTCATTAATTTAGTGTGATTAGTTAGCATTTTGATTAGAAATGTAAGGGCTAAACAATTGGTTTGTAAGATAGATTTTGTAATGCAGAATTTACTTTATAATATTATGTTGTGCATTATAATCAATACTTATGTGATAACCACTGAGAATGTAAGGCAGCCATTTTTAAGGTGGCTATCACAGAGGTGTTAACCACAACTATCAAAACTTTGGCCACATGTCAACACTAGTCTAAAATAGTTGTTGACATGAGGCCAAAGTTGTGATAGTTGTGGTAACACCTCTGTATAGCCACCTTAAAAATGGCTGTCTACACCAAAACCTTCTCAGTGGTTATCACATAAGTATTGATTATAATGCACAACATAATATTATAAAGTAAATTCTGCATTACAAAATCTATCTTACAAACCAATTGTTTAGCCCTTACATTTCTAATCAAAATGCTTGACACAGTAGCATTATACTTATCAGGCCCTTCGATGGTGCCATGCATGCAACAGTTTTCATTTTCATAATGTGTACCAAGATAAAACACTGCAAAGCACAGATTTATCAATAATTATTCAAAGCCGAGAGTATCTTATAAAATAATATTTATTCCCAGCACTGCTTACATAAAGGCAAACTTACCAAACATAAAGCTACAACATGGTATCCATCCCTTTCGTCACCGATCAACATCTCCATATACATGTCAGGGGTGGATATAGCGGTCGGACAACGGACAAAATCCGACCAAAACCGTACAATGTCAGTCCAAACTTACCATTGTCGGACAAAAGTGCGGATCGTTTTTAATGTAATTCAATGATTGTTTGCACAAACATAACCACTGACAATCATTTGCATAAACATAAAGCAATATTCATAGTTACTTTTACTACCTAGATTAGCAAAGTTCAATACGTAGCGCTACTAGTCTACAGTACTGCGTGTAGATGTATAAAGTCAATGTTCGACAATGTAGTTACGTGAAATGTTCCAAGCCAATTAATGCACGCAAATAAGAATTTTTAATCGTTTGTTCAAAATGGCAACAAAGTGGTCGAAAAGGCAGGCTTAAAAAGTGGCAATCCACTAGTCGCTCTTGTGGTTACGCTGTGGTGCAGACAGCAATGATAAGTCTATAGTTGATCTGCTGCTGTGCTACTCTTTGCTGCTGGCACAGATAACCACAAGACTAGCTGTATTTTGGATCAAGCCACTAGTTCCCAACTAGCCTATGCAAGCAAAAGCCAATGCTGTACCCCTTCCTACTTTTTCACCTATTGTTCAGTCTCTACACACAATAAAATCAATTTTGATAGCAACAGTAGTGATACTGTACTGAGGCGTATGTATTTAAAAGAACATATTTATCAATGTCAGACCATTTCTGAAACCTTATATCCACCACTGCATGTACATATACATGTACATGTACATATAAACTAACACTTTACATGGCATGAGCTCTGGTTACATGTACAGCTGAGGAGCAGTGATATGTGCATCTCATGTTCTAATACATTATTGCACTGAGAAACCTATGCAACCACAACACACATGCATTATATACTTGTTTGAGCAGACGTACATGCTGTTTTTAATATCTCACCTACACATTTCAAGATTGATTTGACTGAATGCATACATACACATACATACGCAAAAAGCAAGTGGTGGCATGACAGTGTAAATGCACTTACATGTAGGCTAAACTATAGGTTTAAAAAGACAAACATAAAGCACAAAATGTTGTTCAGAATAAATTCTTAATGACTACCTTTAAGTATACTTCAACAAAAGGATTTGCTTTAAATCTACAATCACAAATCAATATAAACAAAGCTGACAAATAAATAGTGTCACCATCACCAAAATATTCATATTCATTAACAGTACGTAATTACACCACACCTTCAAGTCTTCATGTTTTGGCATTATAGTCACTGTTGTCCCCTCCACGGAGATAACCTTCCCCTGCAAGTTCATAAGATCCCCTTCACAGACCTCAACAGTATCACCAGGCTGGAAGACTGGACCTCCTGATTCACTGCTACTACCAGCTTAGACAAGGTTACAAAAAATAAATAAATTATAGGCTACTGTCATGTTCAAATGAACATTTTACAAGCAGTCAAAGAATGAAGTCATAGTCAACATGCAACACACTACATGTATAAATTAAAATGCAGACCACTCAATAATGTCCCACTGTACAAGGGATGGTCCTCACGTTATAGCTAACATCCTCCCCTAGATTGTTAATCCTTAAGTACTATACACAAACATAGGTCCTGCAACACAACTCATGTCTGCATTTGTTACCTTCAAGGTCAACTTCCTCTGGTGTGGCTTCAAACCTTTCCAGTTCCTGCAGTGTTGGCTTCACACCTTCATGAATCTACATTTAAAATAAAATAAACAATTTAATAAATATTACCACTATTGCACCTAAATTTAAAGGGACAGAGACACACAATATGGAGAAACACAAAGAAATACACAATGTAAACCTTCATCAATAACATTAATGTTTCAATCCTTGTTATTTTTTTGATGATTTGTCCTTGAAATAAAATAAAAACTATAAATACAATACATGTGCATGCACATACATGTATGCACAAATCATCATCATTATAATTTTTATGTCACTACAGGTCTAGTACTACAAGAAATAAATGCATAAAAGAACCCCTCACACTGGGCACTTGTATCCAGTAAGTAAAGGCACTGTTTTTACTTGCAGCTCACAAATTTTCAAACAACCATTAAGCGTTTAACACGCACCAATTGTTCCAAGTTGAAATTGAAAGAACAAAGCCTTGCTACCAATTTAGAATAACCTGGCAAAAAATGATTTACAACCAGTTGATTGCCCTTAGATTTAAAATGGCTAGTGATTAATCAAAGCCAAAAGGATACAAACACTCAGTTTCTGTCGGAGGGAGTTCTTAAATGTTAACTTCCTTCCCCACCCATTACATGCGATGGTGCATCTGATTTAGATCAAATCATACATGTACTTGCCTCATAGAAAATACTGTACACATTCAAATGTGCAGTCACACAAGAAAATTTACGTACACTGTATGCACCACAAACAGATACACAAGCTGAATATTAAACACAGATTACTCCCATGTTTCAAGTAATTAAATATACTGTAACATTGTCATGTAACTTGAAACATAGCATACACAGGTGTTGTGAGAAAATGTTTCATGTTAAAGATGCCCTAAACAGCGTGCCCAACATAACACAATAATAGTGATAAACACTTATGTGACATACAGACAAATACACCACAGGCAGTCTTCCCTACTGGCTTGGAATTGTAGGTACTTACTATAGCTGCCATTACAAAGTTCTTGTACATGAATCCATTTCTGAAGTGACAGCTTTCAAAAACCTGGAAATCTCCGTCTCTTGCAATCTCACCTCCAAGTTCCCTAGAAACAACAGATGTCAGTGTGATAATAATATCAACCAAATGCACAAACCGTATGATATCTGCATCAAAAAGTTTAGGAGGAGGTCTCCATCGTTTTCGTTTCCGGTCGGCATCATCATCAGATGACTTTAGCGCTCCCCTCTTTCTTGTGTAATCGATTCGAGGTATCATCTTGAGACGAACCTGATTCCTGGACGTATCCATGTAATCGACCTAAAAATAAGTTCAATCATAATAATAAAAATTTATCCATCAGAAGAGTACTCATTCTTATTTCAAAGATTGGGCCTTCATGTTTTGTGAAATAAACCACTTTGCCATCGAAAAGCCCCATAATCTTCTCAGGACTACAACTGTACATGTATTGTACTTGCAGCAATTGTATGTCGCCAACAATACATCGTTAATACCTTACTTACAAGGCTGAAAACTATTTACCTTTTGCCCTGAGAGTAATTTACCTCAACTGATTAGCGCAAAATGTATAACGCTGCATTTAAATAAGAGAATATAAATACGCACACATGCATGTTGTGCTTTATCTACAAAACAAAGCCCACATCCTCAATGATCACCGTTCTAAATTCATCTGATCTTTGAATAGTAATGCTGACTCTATCCACAACTGAGGATAGTTGTTTTTTAATGGTTGTAGATTAGTTAATCAGCTGATTTTCTTAGCCAAATAATGGCAGTTAAATAATTATTTTAAATTCCCTCACCAAACTTAACCTTAATTCTCCAGGTCCAAGTCCTACGCGTAGGACCAATATTTGAAAATTCATCATAAATAGAAATGCAGTTTTTTGGCATCCATTTCTCTACTGTTGTTTGATGTGTCTATCATGCAAAATTTACCAATTGTCATTCTATTTATTAAATCACACCCTTGGATGCAAATAAACAGATACGGTTCTTAAAAATGCATTATGAATAGAATTTAATTGTCACAGAAAAAAGTACGACAAGTACAATTTTTTTTGGAATGTTTTTTGAAGCATGATGTGTGGGCTACTTTATACATTCTACGGCAGTGTTTTTACTGTAATTGATTTTGCCATTTTTACTTAAAACGCACTGTAGGTTTTCAAGTCACTTGGCTATTCCTGCAACATGCGTCTGACAAATACATGTATCTATCATTCATAAGCTTGTGGAGCTACATGTAGCAATTTCCAAATCTACAATGTACTTTTTAATATGCTTAGTGCAAAAGACCTGTCCTACTACCCCCTTCTTTTAAAATGTTGCTCTGATCTTCCCAACGTTACATTAAGTTGCTTTGCAATTTATCGCAAATACATCTTTTAGCAATGCAGTATTGATTGTATTTGACAATCTTTGAAGAATTGCAAGAATATAAAAACATTTTCTGAATCCATTTCTACAGTACAATGACATTTTGGTTTATTTTTTGATCATATGAGTTTGCTAAAAATGAATTTTAACTTGCGTCCTATGCGTAGGACGCTAATCCTACCCGTAGGACGACGGGAGATTAAAGGTTAACAGTGAGTTAAGTTCAATGTCTTGATTGTTGGATCGTCTTTCCAGTATTTTATAATTATGAAGCAAATCTACTTGTTGATTTCAATTTAGCAATCTTACAGTTCAAGGTTTGAAAGGTTTCATGTTTTCATCTTTGAAATGCTGATCTGAACATTTGATTATTAACTCATCTAATACACACGTAACACCTGCATTGCTTTTGATCCCAATTTAACACATTCTTACCATTACACAATGTAAACCCAAATCAGTTACATGTACAATGTAACTAACTAATCTTAATTGAACATAGTTATAACAGTAGTGTCTTCTGCAGAATCATTTTTGGTCATAGGGAAATTTTAATAAATGGCATTCAAGAATGAAGATATATATCTATTTAATCTTTACTTAAAATAAAATAATAATTTCCAACAATGCCAATAATAAGTAAGCAACTTTGTATGTATTTGCTTCAACATCCTGTTTGAATTTTAATAATTCAAATGTACCTGATCTATTAATAAATCCAAGCCACTAATTCAAAATACAATAACAACTCATAATAAAATAGATGATTGGTTGATTGATTAGAAACTCTACTAATGGGTGAAATCTTGATTTTCACAATGTAGTTCATTTTGGAGGATATTCATCTGAATATTTAATAAACCATTACAGGTAATTTTATACTACTAGTACAGTAACATGTACATGTATGTGCTGATAGAGCAACAATTACCAGTTAATTACCTGTTCATGGTTAATTTAGAAACAAATTTCCTTGATTGTATGTGCAATTGGAAGTACATGTACAATGCACGTACACGTACTTGGATTATTATGCTGCAGTATATACAGTACCTTATCACAATGCCAAGTATACAATACACACACTCATTCACTCATTGCATACAGAGTATTAACCCCCCCCCCCCCCCCTGCAGAGCTCACCTGTGCAAGGTCATCTCGATAAATTCCTCTTTTGATGCGTACCCATGACCCATGCTTTAGCCCAGCAATATCCTTCACAACCCTCAATACATCAGTCATCTCCTTGATGGGCACCATCAGCTGCTGCCACATGCCTACACGAAGGTTCCCAATATCTTCTATGGCTTGTTTGACATGCTGTTGCTTGTATGCTTCCACATAGATATAACCCTTAAGTCCTTCCACAGCGATGACACTTTTGATCTGCAGGGGCTGCGGAATTAAATGGAGAAAAGTTATACTGCAATTTGGAGCATCCACACGACTTCCAAATTTCTGCACATTCATTCTGTATACATCTGTACATAAATGCATACGCAAACAAATATGCATACTGAGGAAAAACTGGCCTGCGTTTCACACCTTTAAATACTAATTGGAAAACCAAATATATGTGCACCTACATACATGTACATGTAGTTTTAAAAGTGGAAACTACTTTCAATGGGTGAGTCGTTACACAAAACACTTAATCACATAAACATGTCCCGCTCACATTTTCACTAAACTGCAGAGATGCAAACTTCTTCATCATGATCAATGCCGTCTCCTTCTCACATCCGATTCTGCACTTCACAGTCCATAGATTTGGATCTCTGTTGAAGACAAATGAACATAATTGATGCAACTGAAATGCTACAAACATGTATAACAGGTTTAAGATAGAGTGGAATGACAGAATAATTACTTGACTCCAGGAAGTAGTCGTTGCTGCTGTATTTCTCGGGGCTGGCTCTCAAGGTCATCGTAGCTAAATGATTAAATTCAAACAAGTGAATTAATACAAACATGTGATGTAGATAATTACAGCTCTCTTACTTGGCAGTTGGGGTACTGGCATATTTTTTACGATAATATTCCTCCAGCTTGTCTTCAGACCCTTCATTCAGCAGTTGGTGAATGTTTAAACTGCGGGCTTTCTAACAGCAAGAAGAAAAAAAAAAGTGACACATCAGACCAAACTGAGTGCACCAGACTAGGTGTATTGAAAAACAAACCACAATCTCAGGTAGGAAACAGCAGCCGAAACAAACACAAAAAAATCAACGTTATTGTGGGTCAGTGAGTAATTTATAATTTAAATTTTTGTCAAACTCTCTCTATAGTGCTTAAATTTCATTTGTGTGGTTGATTGCTACATGTACAATGTACATGTATCTAGTGGTGTGCAATAAGCTTTGTTGCCACCTGGCAATCCAGGAGCAAGACCCACAAGTGAAGCAAACAGCTATATGTATGATGACAGGGAAAAAAGGTGACGCAAATTTAATTGTACTAAACCTGAATGTAAATTGAAATGGGACAGTTCACAAGAAATGGCCCTTCTTCGCATGTATCTAAAATGTTATCAAAATGCTTTACAACTGAATCACTGTAATATCCTACTGTTAATGCTATTCCAATGCATCATACTACACCATTTTTCAATGTAAAAAATATTTTAGGGTCTTACACTAACTCTTTGTTATGATCGTGAAGCCTGATACCCAATGAGAATAAAAACACCTTGATCAGGAGCATTCAAATCAGTAAGTACAAAGAGGAATCCTGCAGCCAATAATTTGTTCTGCTCATTTATTTTGTTTTCCGTTACAGAGAAGAAGTTGAAAAAGTTTGCACGTTTTCTTGCTTGATTCAGCCAAATGACATAAGCAAAATGTATCCCACAATGTATTTGGCTATCTCATCAGCGCAAATCAAGCAGGAAAATATATGGTTTGTTTAGCTCTATCTCCATAACAGATTATATAAAAATCCACAAACAAAACAAACCAATAGCTACAGGACTCACTTCAATACAAACTGATATAGAAGCAATTTCAATTGGAGAGAGTTTTTTTTTAATCACTATGAAGATTGAACATATCGGTTATAACATGGAATAAGTGGAATACCACGAAATACTTTCAAAGAAGCGATGGTATGATGTGTCCACAAATTGGAAATCGACACTGTTAACTGTTCGGAAGGTATAGTACTCAATTCAACATTTTATAACAATTTAGGTACACAAAAGATGGGCCACTCTCTCAGAAACTGCCCTAAATGGAGAAAAGCAATGCAACTGCTAAATTCTTACCATGCTTTACCACCACCACAAGCCACAGGTCAAATTCAAATTTAAAACTTCTGTACTTGTAATACATGTCATATAGTGGCAATTACAAAGCAATTTCTCCTAATATGAGTTGTAAGAAACGATGTAGTGACTGGCTGAGATTGCAAAGCACATATACATGTTGCTGAATGAGGGTATGAATAGGAAAGGTATGCAACCAGCAAGGGTGGGCCAGGGGCACTGATATCCCGTAACTGGAGTTGGGAGGGGGGGGGCAACTTCTGATAGGTAGCTTTAAACATTATGTTTAATTTGCCAACTGATGACGCAGCAGTACATGTAAGTATTCAAATGTAATGATCACACTACTCCTTTGTGGCACTGAGTGTGCAAACTTAAGCTTTCACAGCTAGCTGCTGACAACAATTTCTAAAGATGAACTAGAGCCATTTATTACAATTTACCAGTAGTGCCCAAATCCACACAAAAAAAAATCATGCATGCCCAATAATCCAACTAAACTTATTACGTTTTATTTGCTGGCTGCCATGGTGCAATGGCTACTATACCATTGATACCAAATTCTGTTGATATGGCAGTTGTGGACTACCAGTTGTTAAGTGCCCGCAACTTACATTGATGTCATCTTCAGGCGGTAGCTCATATGGGTCTGCTCAGATAGAAGTAAATACCAAAATAAATGGCAATGCCAGCCTGCACTAATCGCAATGTGGCCTGCAAGCTTACTTGCATTGTCAATCAAAGCTTCAGCCCCATCCTCCCAATCATCTTCTTCCTCTTCCTCATCTGTTTCCTCTGTGAAAAAAAAATTCGCATCAATATTAACATCGCCTTGCAACAGAAAGTCCGTAACACAAGGGGTATCACTCGTGCACAGATTTGCCATTTGAATTAACCTGCTTCCTCTTGAATGAAATCACTCTTTGGTCTCTTGGTGACACGCTGCTCTTCCTCCTCCTCCTCTTCCTCTTCCTCTTCCTCCTCTGCTTCCCCTCCCTCTGCATTTTCCTCCTATAAAAACAACACGTCTGCAGGTCTGTACATATCACAACAGTCATGAATTCTTGTAGGGAGTTATAGTAGTAATAGCAACAGGTACAGCAATTTGAAGAGACTGCTCATGTTGCTATAATCGACCTTACAAACGTAAGATAACCAACAAATCAACGTTTGAAATCATCAAGCACAACATACAGGCAGTTATATGTAATTACATAATAATTTCATACGCACTGTAACTGAAATGCAACTATTCCGAGATTGGAGCTGAATATACAGCTTCAATATTGTGCAACCACGAAACGACCGTTGCATGTTTTGGGGGTAGCCGATTTGCGATGGGCGCATTCGAGTTCGATAATAACAAATTCAAGCTCCATTAATGACCACTAAATTTTGTATCAAACACGACTAGTCCACAACAAGCAAAATCGGTAATCTTTCCCTTGTGGGTGGCACGAGGGCACTTTAATTGGAGAAATGTATGCTTGTCGTATGTAGTATACTTCCAACGTAATGTTCACAATGTGTTTACTTTTTCTTTTTTTTACGCAAGCATTATCAACTTCTGGACGAGGAATGGTTACGAACGCTAGTTAAGTGCCGTAAAAATAAAAATAAAAATAATAAGATTTAGTCCTAGCTTATGCTACTGGTTAAGCTTCCTTCGAGCAAATCATGCACAGATTCTATCCTTCCAAGGCAATTTCTTACCTCGCTCTCTCCACTAAACGGTGAATCGTCACTATCTGACATGCCGTGAGTTCTTTTAATACAGACTTATATTACAACGCGTGACGAAACCTTTGAAGTCATGTGATCGAAATTGTAAATACTCCACCCACTCGAGACTCGTCTTACTACGACAACGACTCTATCCGATCCCAAAGATGACTACTGCGCCTGGCAATCCAGTACGTTTTTTAATCGAATAGCAACTGAGAAAATTCACGGA
Source organism: Spongilla lacustris (assembly GCA_949361645.1). NCBI lineage: Eukaryota > Metazoa > Porifera > Demospongiae > Spongillida > Spongillidae > Spongilla > Spongilla lacustris. The sequence goes on from OX442430.1 coordinate 3,983,870, forward strand.
ATGATTGTCTATTTGTGTTTACCTCCTGTTTTGTACTTTCGCATACGGTACGCGATCGTAGAGATTTCCGATACGTTCTATGTCTTCTCCAAGTGGGGTTACAACGGATGCGCCCCGAGAGCAAGTTAAAGCTGCAACCAACGTAAATAGAGAACAAGTTTACGTGTGGATCCAAGAACTTTTGCATCCGGACACTAGAGAACACGCACTGATTGAGCTAAGTAAAAAGCGGGAAGTCCTCCCGGAACTAGCCCCACTACTCTGGCACTCGTTCGGTACCATGGCCGCGCTATTGCAGGAAATAGTGATGATATATCCTGTAATAAATCCTCCGACGCTTACTGTGAGTAAATGGAATGAAACCCGGGTTATGTTCTAACAGTAACTGCATGAAATTGTTGTGCTGCTTTGCAATGTCTATACTAAATTCAATATGCCTACTACAGCTAAGTAATACATAATATTCAAATTGCTGTACATTGTTCATCATAGGCGCAACAATCCAACAGAGTGTGCAATGCATTGGCACTCCTACAATGTGTCGCCTCTCATCCTGAAACTAGATCTGCCTTTCTTAGCGGTAAGTCAGGTTTGAAAGGTCATGGTGATATATTTGCCTTATGCATGGCAGCTTTAGTTAGTTAAGAGGGGGGAAAAAGGAGTCATTTTGTGTTTGTACATGTGGTTATCAGCTCTGTGCATCACAGAGTGTACATGTACCTTGCATGTTCCAAAATCGTGTCATGTAGTAGATAATAAATATAGAAATGTTAATTTATGTACCCTTTTGTGCACTTGTTCCAGAGCTACACTGTTCTTGGATTGATTGTATATAAAGGCACACCCTAACAAAATCACTCCATTTTATTGGCAGACAACAGTGATCTGATCAATTTTTTTTTTTAAATTCAGCACACATCCCACTCTTCCTATACCCTTTTCTTCACACTGTGAGCAAGTCGAGACCTTTTGAGTACCTGAGGCTTACCAGCCTTGGAGTGGTTGGGGCTCTTGTAAAGGTATTACTGTGTGTGCTTCTGTTCTTGTGGCCAAAACAAAAACAATGAAGTTGTCTCATTGTGGGGAGTGGAGGGAAGGTGGTTGAGCATTATTTGCTAATCAATCAATCCAATTGGTGTTCGGCTTTTAACATCAGTTTGTTTGGTTGAATGGCATTTTTCTATACATTTGTAGACTGATGAACAAGAAGTCATCAATTTTTTACTCACAACTGAAATAATTCCACTGTGTCTGAGAATAATGGAATCAGGGAGTGAACTGTCGAAAACAGTTGCAACATTTATCCTTCAAAAAATTCTGCTTGATGACACTGGACTGTCGTATATTTGTCAAACATTTGAGCGGTTCTCACATGTGGCAATGATACTTGTGAGTGAATTTTACTGCAGGGATGCTGGCTGCACCTTATCATTTCTACCCATAGCAGACCTAGTTATTATTGATTTACACATTGATGATTAATTTTGTGTCTCTTCAGGAGAAAATGGTCGTCTCTTTAGCAAAGGAACCATCTACAAGACTGCTAAAGCATGTTGTGCGTTGTTACCTGCGACTCTCAGACAATCCACGGTATGTAATCATCCGTGCATGGAATATCATCTTGCAGTACTTACTCTACCATGCTGACTGTCATTATGAAACTTTTGACTCAATTATAAACTATATTGTATTCTTGACATCCTTGAGTACATACAGCTCTTGGTAGATAAGGAAAATTGCCTGTTGTTTTTGGTTTTTAGTTCTCATTAATGTTCACATATTACATCTGTACTGTCCAGAGGAAAGAATACTGGCTAAGATTTTCAGTTGTGGTGTTGGTTTCCATGTTATTAGTCAATCATCCTGGTTCACAACACATTCATATCACTTGCAACATTTAATAGTAGTGGCATTGTAACTATTTACATCACAGTGTTTTGAATGATTTTGATTTTGAACTCTTCTAGTGCTCGTGAGGCCCTGCGGCAATGTCTTCCAGAACAACTAAAGGACAACACCTTTTCAGTTACTCTAAAAGATGACAGCACTACTAAGAAGTGGTTATCTCAAGTACTTCAGAATGTAGGGATAGAACCCCCAGCATTTTGTTGATTGAATGGTTTGATTATTGGAAAATCATGCAATTTTATCGTTGCAAAATTGTTGTGAGATTTTTTTTAAAAACAGCTTCGTGCAGGCAAGATGTACCTTCTTTATAAATGCCTACTACAGCTGCCGGTACATGCAATGGAGATAAGCAGGATCACTCATCAGGCTTCGATATTGCTTCGACACACTAATCAAACTGTGCATTGGTGCCTTACACATACTAGTACAGTTTTTTTAAAAGCGACTGGTTACAACTTACAAGTGCCCGTCGTTATAGCAGCCATTTCCCCTTTGCAGACAACTAATTAGTTATTTCATATAGATACCGGTAGTTCATAGATTCGAAATTAAATGAAGTTATCGAGCTATTTTTAGAATAGTTTAGGTACGCACAGATCGTAAATATAGAAACAAAATTTACCACCATCTTGGTTGACGAATTTGTAGACAAGGCAGTTTGCTGAAGAAAAGCTGAACTGGTGAGTACATGTAATGAGCATCCAACTAATTGTTCACTGGGCATTCGAAGTTAAATGATGTTATCGAGAGAGTGTTCTATTTTTAGAATAGTTTAGGTGTGCACTGGTCGTAAATATAGAAAACAATTTGACCACCATCTTGGTTGACGAATTTGTAGACAAGGCAGTTGACCGAAAGAAAGCTAAACTGGTGAGTAATGAGCATTCGACTTTACCGCTATTTGGCGCTTGGTCGCCGCTAACTGCTAGGAATAAGTGAAGTTACCGCTGTATGAAATGAAAGAAGTCGTCGGTGATGTTACCACGCATGTTAGACCTATTCTAGTTTGTATTCCTGTAGTGGCTAGAAACCTTTTTTTTCCCTTCCTCGTGTTGTATGGCTGTACTGCATGCACATTCCAGTCAACTTTTCGTACATGGTGCACTAAATTACACAACAAGCCTGTAATAGTGTTGTTGTAGGGTTTATTAGCTAGGCGCTACATTTGAGTGAATGGGCGAAAAGGGACCGATAGTGATTGGAAGCTGTTCCTCCCGTTCATGTTTGGGTGTGGTCACAGTCAAGTGTTTTGGGAATTCCTGGTCACGTGACTGGTGAGTTCGGGATGATTTGGATTTCTGTGTGCAGGTGGCTGGTCAGACATGGGGAAGAAGCTAGCAAAACTGTTTGGAAAGAAGGATATGAGAATCCTGATGCTAGGTCTTGATGCAGCAGGGAAAACAAGTATCCTTTGATATTTCATAAGTTACTCAGTCTACTAAACCAACCTTCCTTAACACTTTGTAGCTATTTTATACAAACTCAAGCTAGGGCAATCGGTGACCACTATACCTACTGTCGGTTTCAATGTTGAGACTGTGACTTACAAGAACGTCAAGTTCAATGTCTGGGTATGTTCTTGGAAGTGTGATCTATTGTGCTTGATTTGCGTGATTTTGGCACCTATATTGCATTGTTTATTGGCAATGCTGGTGTAAGACTTATTCATATGTGTTGTACATACATGTGTGATGTTTGGTGCTTGTTCATATGTGTGTATGTGTGTGTGTGTAGTGCATGTTCATGTGTTTGTGATGTTGTGTGGTGCTTCTGTATGTGTGTGGCCACTGGAGGTTCATGTTTGTGATGTTCCTGTCTGTGGTTTTAAAGTATAGGGGAGTAGATGTATGTCAGTGACAATGGTGTGTACAGTGAATATTAGAAAGATGTATACTTACCTATTCTTTGGAAATTTAGAGCCATATGATTGCATTGTTGTATGGTGGATATGCCACCTCTTCTTGCTAACCAGCAACACTGAGAGAAAGGGTCTTTTGAATGGCCTCCCTCCTGCACTGTGCTGTTGCGTTTCTGGTGTTGTCCATTGTCTGAATGGATGGGTACATGATTCTGTATGTCTGTTGGCATGTGCCTCACATCAGTCATTTCACCAACTGCACTATTGGAGAGGGGGAGGAGGGGATCAGTGGTGTCATTGTTTTGGGGGGGGGGGGGGGGGGGGGGGGGGGGAAGGTTGTGTAGTATATAACATCTACTCTATTGGAATGGTTTGCCAGCATTGTGTAAAGAAAAAGTTACCACATATGCTCAGGGGTGGATAGTAATAGATCAGTAAATTCTTGGCAACCGTTGTGTATGCCTCAGTAGTAATTGTTAGTACGTGTATGTTGCAGAAATTTGGACCATTGGTGTATCTGTCTATCACATGTGTGTACTTTAACAGTGTTGTGGTTATTTTTGAAGCTGCAATAATGGTACGAGGTTACACTGTATGCATTAGCACAAGTATTTGTTGATGTCAATACTACAGAACTACAGGAAGTCCTGTATGCTACCTCCCCAAAGGAATTACAACTTGTTTTGTTCTATGTGTTCTGCAAATATTTGATTGATCTAGTTTTTTTTATGGTTAAGGATGTTGGAGGTCAAGACAAGATTCGTCCACTTTGGAGGCACTATTACACTGGCACGCAAGGGTTAATATTTGTGGTGGACTGTGCAGATCGTGATCGAATTGATGAAGCAAGGCAAGAGCTCCATCGAATCATTAACGACAGAGAAATGAAGGATGCAATCATTCTAATATTTGCAAACAAACAAGACCTCCCTGATGGTATGTTTGTTCCTGGTAGGGGAAGGGTGTAGAGGAAGGGTTGTGAGTTAATTTGTTTGTGTACATTTCATTATTATGTGACCCACCTTACTCCCTGCAGCAATGAAGCCTCTTGAAGTGCAAGAAAAGCTAGGATTAACCAAACTTCGAGATAGGCAGTGGTACGTACAGCCGTCATGTGCCACAAGTGGGGATGGCCTTTATGAAGGATTGACTTGGCTTACGTCAAATCACAAGAGCAAAGGAAAATGATGCTACACTAGTCTTTTGTACTGCACACAGACACTGTTCATTTGAGTCTCTAACTACGCACACAATGTATTTGTTGCATGCACTAGTTTGTCAACAACAAGCTGAATTTCTGATTAGTGAATGTACTTGTCTTAGATAATATGTATTATGATGGCCTATTGCATGTTGTATGCTTGTTAATACGTGTACATTTCATGAGGCTCCTAAGCTGGGTGTCCATTTTCATCATTAAATCGTTTCTGTACATGTACAGCCTTGCGGTCAATTGCGGCCGAATGGTTTTGTGCCGGAATTATAATTATACAGTAAGGAATAATAATGAAATGGCTCTTTGTAGGATGATGAGATGCACAAAACAAGTTGCATTGACACGCATATTAAAAGATCGAACTATTTCGAGATTTGCTTGGGAGGACACACTGCGTCAAAGTGAGGGATATGTCCTCATTGCGAACGAACGACGGTTTTGCCATATAAGTATAATCGAGTACTAGTACATGTACCACCACAAACTCTGCATGTCTTGAACAGCTCTGGGGGGTGCAGTTTTTATATTTCCTTTCTTGTGGAGGTGGTGGGGATTAGATATGTTTGTTTTCCATTCTTCTTTACTTAGCGGATGCAGGAAAAGAACTTCCTTAACGTCCGGGAGGAAAATCAATTGATTCACACGCGCAGCCTCTCACACAAAAGTTGCATTCAGCTCAGGATGATCAATCCCATGGTGAAGTATGGGATTCATCCTCAACCTAGGTTTGATCTGTCAAATGGATCAGGCTAAGAAATCAATTGATTTCCATCGTGGACGTATAAAGCTTCACCCCCCGCCTTGGAAACAGGAAAACCAGTTCTGAGTAGAAATCAACTGCACTATATGACGTTAAATGTATACAGTGACCCCATTGCTATTATGTAAGTTCTTGACCTCCTTACCTGCTATTGATGACACCAGGATTTCTGCCCAGTTCTAATAAAAACAATAGATAGCATCTTGAAAGCACTTCCTTGCCTTCTGTTTATGGGGGGTTGTTGTTCAACTACATATCATAGACTGTGGTGTAGTGATTTCAGTGCATTTCACTATTCGAACAGCAAATTGGAATTGGTGACAATATGTTGATTCTATACCAGTACTCACCAACTGTATGCTGTGATGCATATTTGCATTGCATATCCGGAGTAGTTTGGTGTGTTCTTTAAATGCCCTGCATAACTTGCTGTATTTGTATGTTTTATTTGGCGAGATAAAAGTTTCAGATTCCCAACCTGATTTTTTGCTGATCTCAAAATGATAGATAGAAGAGTGATTCCACATACCTGGTAGGCCAGGAAACGATCGAAAAATAGCATTTGATTTTCTGTGACATTGCCTGATTGGGCAGTCATCACTCAGTGACTGAACAAAAAACCAAGCTGGAAATCTGAAACCTTCAACGTGGTACATGTAGTGGAGTAAATTGAATACATTGTTTGTCAATCCGTCCCCAGCCCTTTTCACGTTCGTGCTCGTACGACCATGTATCATACCACTAGGACGAGCTGCACGTGTGACCATTTGTGTGCATTCCGCGGGGAAGAGGATGAGCGCCTTTTCAGAAAGATTTCAAACAATATATGCAGAGCTACGGGATGATCTAGTCCGCGATGGTTTACAAGACCGCGAAATCGCAGATGGTATGCAGCATTTGCAAAAGGTACTAGTACCTTCGATTTTGTATGACAGCATACCAATTCAAAATAACATTACGTTTGACAGGTCTTAGACTACAACGTGCCAGGAGGTAAGGAGAAGTTGGAGGGGAGGGAGGAATTTATTAATCATAAATTAACGTTGTCATGTTTGCAGACCGACATGTCACAACCCGTAACTGTAATCTTACCTCCTGCGAGGTAGTTGTGTGATATGATTTAGGTTTACAAATCTGAAAATCGTCAAGGCGTTTGTCAGTGTTGTACATCCCAGTTTGGAATTCAGCGGTGCAGTTTTATATTGTGTTTCGGCTGAGGGTGTTTGGTGCTATGAATTAGCGGTATTAAGGAGGAGCTAATTAAACTTATTAAAGGGAACAAAACTTAGATTTTCTGTTTTTGCTATTCTGTGACATTCAAGCTTAAAAATTGTTTAACCTGTTCACTTCTATCACTAGTTCTATTTGTTATGGTGTCACTTAGGAAAATGCAACCGTGGTGTGATGGTGGCTGGATCTCTGAGGTACCTTTTCCCTGGTCGTGAGATGAGTCTGGAGGAGGAAAAGAAAGCTATCATTCTTGGATGGTGTGTCGAGTGGGTAAGTCAGTGCATTGAATTACACTCAATTATCAGAAATGCATTTCTCATCCAGCTCCAAGCCTTCTTCCTTGTAGCTGATGACATCATGGATCAATCCTCACTGAGGAGAGGACAGCCTTGCTGGTATCTAAATGTAAGGACTTCTGCATAGTACTATGCTTGCATGCACATGGAATATATTTACAGAAGGGAATCGGATTGATAGCCATTAATGATTCTTTCTGGATCGAAAGCACCATCTACAAGATTCTGAAGAAATACTTCAGAAGTGACTCCTATTATATCAATGTTGTGGAATTATTTCATGAGGTATGTGATGCTACAAAAGCCGATTCAGTTATACTGCTGCTCATACATAATGTAATTTTATCAATGGAACAGTTCGCAACAAAATAAACCTAGGCATGTATAATGTTATATTAATGTTTGAATCGCTATCACTTTGACTTCCTACTTAACTATTCCACACTATTTATTCCGAAACAAGTTGGCATGGGTTTTGTATTAGATATTTAACCCTTGATGCAACTTCTCTTATTAGTTTGTGTACATATGCTTATGACTTGTACATGTAATTTTACTTGAATGGTTAATTAAATACAGCATGTTGAATATTTAATCATTCCCTGATAATTGCTACTTTGCAGCCTCATATCTTAGCCTATTGAAGCTCATTTTAGGCACAGCTAAATGATGCCATTTGTTTGAAAGGGTTAGCAATGAAATACATCTTAAGCATAGATTGTAAAATTTGGTAAATTAGCCAGTTCAAACTGTACTTATTTCTTTCATGGCGTGGATGTCATCCTGTTTCATAGTGTTTCTACAAAGTCAAACGTCTGATTATCAGTAACCTCTGAGGACCGCACCTGTTTAAACCTTTGGGCGCCATCTTTTTGGGTACCTAAACTGTTATCAACACTACCTAGTATTAAAGTGGTTATAAGTTACATAACACGCAGGCTCCCAAGTGTCTAAACAACAGGTACCTAAAAGGTGGTGCCCAAAGGTTTATTCTTAAGATGTATTTAATTGTTAACCCTTTCACAACCCAGAAAAATGAATGGCATCATTTAGTTGTGTCTAGAATGAGTTTCAATTGGATGCCAGGTGACAGGCATATGAGCATGCGAAGTAGGAATTATCTGGGGATAATTATGCTTTATTTCGTATTCAAGTTATTAATAAGAAACATCGTGCAAGTCGTGCACAAACAAATATGTTTTGCAATTACCCACACCAATTTCTATGGTAAAATATATTTTGGAGAATTGCACTATTGGGTTAAAACATGCCATGGTCAGCGGAGCTTCAAATTTGATTCATACATGTATGTAGAGGTTATTGATTGATCAGGTCAATATCACCTGCTACAGAGATACAGTTGAAAAAAGTGTACGCACACTGACTTGCACCTGTGATTTAGGCAACCATGTCCCACTAAGGCGGTGGGGGACTGTATTATTGGCATGAATCTAGCAGGATAATGTGCACATAGACAATATCATATCTCCATAGCAGATAAACAAAAAAAATAAAATTGATGAGCAGAACAAATCAATAGATCTCCCCATATACAGGGTGTTTTCCAATTGAGGAGAATCGTTTATAAATTGACCACAAACAGTTAATTGAGTGATAATTGTTGTTAAATGCTCTAATAATGCGGGTTTAAACATTTTGATTTAAACAAACTAAATATTAATCTAATAAGTACTTAAAGAAATTAAAAACGAATTAATACTTCTGATAACTTCTAATCCAAACATACCATTTTAGAGGCATCCAAAAGTTCCAACATTTCCTTGAACGTTAATAATAATAACTTGCCGAATTTATTAATAATTTCAAACCACTAAATCAAGATATAATGGCCCCTAAATCAAGTACAGTGCAAAAATTAAATTTCTTAACTTCTAAACGGAAGTAGTTAATACAGTTTGCAGCTTTTAACTACATATCCACCCTAAATTAATAATATGAAATGAATAGAGGTCTTGAGACTTTTATCAATATTAATTAACCATTAAAGATTATATTAGTATTTTATTTCGCTAGCATGTCTTCTTTTGCTGTTAGAAATTTTAAAAACAATCCAGTTAATTAACTGCTTGTGGTAAATTTATCAAAAAAATATTCCTTGATTGAGAAACACCCTGTACAGATCTAGACTGAATTAGAAACAATTTGAATGCTCAGTACTGCCTAAGTTTAAACCTCATGGGATATCGGACTTCGTAATAATGGCACAGAGTTAGTGAAATACCCCAAATTATAAATTGTACCATAGAGGAATGGTGTCATAAGAAGTATTGAAAATAGCCGTCCATCATTGTGTAGCGTAAAGCATTTTACATTTGCGAGGGCTTGAACTGTTCATATTACACAAATGGATTTAGTAGTGTGAAAGGATGCACAGATTGTACTTCATTATTTGAGCTTGAATGTTGCATGCAGAGTCTTGGTATACTAATGGTTAATGAAACTGCTTAATAGAACATCATTCAGATACATATATTTTTTACATACTGTATCCATAGCTTGATTGTATACACAAATGGATTTAGTAGTGTGAGAGGATGCACAGATTGTACTTCAATATCAAATTTATTTGAGCTTGAATGTTGCATGCAGAGTCTTGGTATACTAATGGTTAATGAAACTGCTTAATAGAACATCATTCAGATTCATGTATTTTTTATATACTGTATCCATAGCTTGATTGTATTTGGCCTATCATATCTGTGAAGTGTGTGGTCATGTGATTGTGCTCTGCTCTTTGATGTATCATATACAGTGCTTAATCACAAAGACACTGGAAAATGAAAAGATCTGTGGTTTTTTGTTTGTTTTTGACAATAACTCAGCAACTGAATGGGACAATATAATGAAAATGCATACATTTTTGGAATTAGCAGTTAATGTCTGCAACATGAGATTTTTTTACACTTGTGTGGATTGCATATGGTAAATATTTTTTAATTTTAAGATCTCGTTTATTTCAAGTGCATCACATTGAGCTGCATCTCTGTTAGCAATCTGAATGTAATGCACTGGTCATACAGTTATGGAGACCACCAGTCCAGATTGTAAAAATTAAAGGAAATACAATCTCACTGGAGATAAAGTGATTTGTTTAGCAAGTCCCTGCAGTTACTATTTGCCAATCATCAGCTCTAAGCTTATGCCTACTCCATTGTGGTCTGTACAATACAAAGTGCCAAAGTAAAAAAAAATCATTCAATATTGAAGGTTTTTGAATTCCCTACCCTACAGTTTAGTGTTACACTTTTATTTTTAGCTACTTCCGAGGCTACTTTGTTAAGATTGTTTACCTTCACTTTACCTTCAGCTGTATGGTGATGACAGATAGATCTGTTGCACAGATAATACATTATAACTGGCGGATTATAACTAATGGGGCAGTAGCCTCATGGCTTTATTGGTATTTGCACTTCGCCACTGTTTTTCATAGCAAAGCATTTTCAGCTTTTGCAGATGGTTCTGAAAAGAACCAATGCCAGTAACAGCTTGCTGTTTTCATTAATTCTGAAGATCATTTCCAGAAAGAAAGAAAATATTTCACTTTGGTACTTTGTCTTGACAAATGGAGCATAGAGCTTTAAATATTAGTGTACAAGGACTTTTCCATGCATTAGATAAAAAATGTGACCTGATTTGAAAGCGTTTTTGTGTTTTCCTCGATTAATACAATCAGAGACCAATCTCCCTAACTCTGCCATAATCGTGATGTCCGATACCCTACAGACTTGATTTGTGCCGATGATAGACTTCCCCACCCTCCATGCATTGACAGTTTTTCTACATCATTGGCACAAATCAAACAGGAAAATGTTTAAACAGCTCTTGTCGAAATGTATGGGCTATGCAAACAGATGATGTATGAACAGAACAGATCAATAGCTGCAGGACTGCTCAAAGTACAAGTCAAATTAGTCAATTGCTCCTGCCAAAAGATTTTGAACCCCTTAGGGTATTGGACCTCATGAGAATGGTGTTTATGTCGTTTTAATATTGTTATTGATATTACTTTTCCAGCCATTTCCCCTTAAAAATCTCCCATATAATAATCCTTTAGGTACATGTATGTACCACTAGAGTTACAAAGCAGGATAGCACTGAAGAAAACACAGTCTTGTATCCTATTACATAATTAAAGGTTCAGGAATTTTTTTCACCACTATATCTGCAAGCTTGTAATACACTTTTTGTTGTTTACAAATTGCACAAAATACATTCTAGCCCAGCATGCATTTAAATGCTTAAATCCTTTGGCTAGTCAAGTTGTATTAACAGTGATAGTTAACACCTCTTAAACTGGATACATTATTTGAATCTATATATCTTTTAATTCTAATCTGCGTAATCATTATTCCTTTGGCACAGGGAGAATTGGATTATCAATTGCTGTCAATTACTATCTTTTAAACTGAACCATTGTATTATGGAAGCAAGGTGTATTAGGCACAGTATCTTACATGAGGTGTTGGAATATTATTATTATTATTCTTCCGCTGCTATCATGGAGGCTACTGCTCAGCAGAATGCACACACAAGTTTGGCTCCACATCACTTCTGTAATTAGACATAAAAATAATCCATAGAGGGCAGTAGTGATATGAGGCGTGAATTATTACAACCTCACTCAATAGCAAAAAAAATTCTGCCCATAAATTCTTTAAACTGTACTGAACTTTTCTAACGATTTTTGTTTGCTTGTGTAAACTGCGCATGTAGTGTGTTGACTATTGACTGCTTGATCCTTTTTTTGCATGTTTCGCTAGACCACTTACCAGACTGAGATTGGCCAAACACTGGATCTGCTAACATCATCTGATGTTGTTGATTTTAGCCGGTTCACCCTTGAACGGTATGCGCCTTACAAGTTTGAATGCTTTTTGACTCACGCGAATCCCTTTGTTCCTTTGTTGTATCATGCAGTTATAAAGCTATTGTAAAATACAAGACTGCATACTACTCATTTTATCTACCTGTTGCTCTGGCAATGTACATGGTAGGTGGTGTATGTGTGTGTTTGTTTTTGTATTGTGTGTTATGGGTATATTATGTACATGTATGTCCTAGGGGGGTGTATCTGATGAGGAATCACACTCAGTTGCAAAGTCCATTCTCTTAGAGATGGGTGAATACTTTCAAATCCAGGTATGTTGTGACATTAATATATGTTGTGGAACCCTTATGCAAATCCGTGTGCAAAATTACTTTACCAAAATATCTAAGGTTTTAGCAGCCAACCAATTATATCCTTTGGTGCCATATTTTCTTAGCCACTGTTGGTTGTTGATGTATACGTACTTGTAGCAACCAAATTGGAAAGACAGCTGCAGAACATATGTAATGTACTCTTCATAGTGTACTACTGTGGACCCTCTTTCCATGATAAATAATTGCCATGGCAATTGGTATGGTTAAACTTTAACTTCCCATGGTCAACTACGCATGCTTAAAATGGTGCCATGTACTCATATAGTTTATGCTCTCATCCTAAGCCTAACAGTATGAAAATGAAGATCTAAAACAATTATCCAGCGTTAGAAAATGGCGATTTCAACTAGTTAACATGGCAATTATCATTGTGAAATGGGTCCGTATGCTTTTGTTATGATGCTGTTGTTACTTAGACCTTACCTCCTTGCACATATGTATGTTAATATAATGACTTGTGTTGTTTGCATGCTGTGCTCTTTAATTTAATTTCATATTTACTCTCAAAACTGTAACTCATCTTTTAAGCATATCTCTTTTAGAAGAAATACAAGACTACTTACACTCCAAAATTTTAAGGCAGTTAGGTACCTGGTAATCAGTTGTATGGGACAGCATATTTCCTACACAAGTGCTTAATAGCAATGTACATTATGCAGGATTGTGTAGAGTGTATGGAGTTGAAGCAGAAACAGCCAGCAGGGAGCCAAAAGACAAATACCCCAAAAGCTTGATCAGAATGTTTTAACAATATTTCACTTTTTAAAAAGTAAATTGTGTGCAACATAAAGGTACAAATCAGTTATTGGGATTCTGTCTTCCATTGGTAATGTAAACAAATGATCAATATTTATTTTTAAAACTAATAATAAATAAGCCAAACAGTCCCATGACCAATGGCAACTGGATTGTTATCAACCTTGACCCTGAGGGTGTATGAATAGTGATGTGGTATTATATATTGTACTTATTGCAGCAGTGCAGATGGCGGTGGTTTGTGATAAATGACAAATGATTTTTAGCCATACACCACTTGTGGTGGCAGTACATGTATACATCACACACACACACACACACACACACACACACACACACACACACACACAAACAGTTTTACACGAAGCTGTATTGTTTTTATATCCAGCATTTTGGATTTGTTTCTTTTTTTTTTTTAAATCAATCACCTCAGTGGTGCTACCTAGATGTATAGGCTCTCTGTAGTAGCAATCCCACAGTGGCCATGTGCAGTTAAGTTAGAATAATAATAATAACGCACTAAGTAATCATCAGTATGGTTTGATGTCCTAGGTGTAGATGGTGATTTTCTTTATTTATTAATGTGATTGCATCAAAGTACACTTTGATACCAGGACGACTTTCTTGACTGTTATGGGGAGCCTGCTGTGATTGGGAAAGTTGGAACAGACATAGAAGAAAACAAATGCAGCTGGCTAATAGTACAGGCGCTGCCTAGAATGAATGAAGAGCAGAAAGAAATACTGAAGGTTGAAATAAATGTTATATTGCTTGTCATTTTCTTGGTGGGGAAGGTTACTATTATATTATCTTTTTCCTTCCTGTCATTGTAATTGGTAGTGCTACAAGCTATGAAGTAGTAAATACTTTTTTTTTTCTCATTGGATTATCGGGTATCTTCAAGCCTTAAACTTTACATACAGTTTTCTTGTAGGCAAATTATGGCCGCAAAGACTCCAATTGTGCTCAAAGAGTGAAGGAGGTGTACAAACAGTTGAATATGGAAAAGGTGTTCAGAGATTATGAAGAAGAGAGCTATGAAAGACTTATGAAGCAGATAGCAAGTGCCAGCTCCTCACTCCCTTCTGGAATGTTTGTGGATTTTGCTAACAGGATTTACAAGCGCAAGTACTGATTAGAATTAGATGGTTAACTTTGTCCTGTACAAACATTATATGTTTGTGTGTATGTGTGAGCAGCACACATGTGTGGGGATGGATGTCACATTTTTATCAATATGAAGGGCATACTTGGCTGGTGCTTTTTAAAAATAAATACAAAGACGTTTCTTATTTCCACCTCATGCCTTGCAGCAAACCATTCATTTGTTAACGTTGAAGTTGACAACATTTACTATGTATATACGTTTAATTAAAAAATAATAACTGTGTCACAGAGAATGTTCAAAACAAGACAATTATTTATATGTATAAGTAGTAGTACAGCCAGCATGTCCTATGAATTGCAACAGAAGTGCCACAAGAGGAACTTGATCATAGGATGAAGCACCCACGCTTGTCCTTGAAGGGATTGTGCTCGCTGGGTGTCAGTAGAGGATCACTGGTCTCATTTTCAGAGACATACTGTAACAAACTGTTAATTGAAATGTACATAAAAAACATTGAAGCCACCCACAAAACATAGCTGCGAAAATTCTCCTCATTTACACCTCAAAAGTGCCAGCACCTCAAAACATAAATGATAGAAAACAATAATACTAGGTAGGGGTTGTACAGACTATAGTACTACATGTTAGGTTGTACAGGTTGTCAAGGCTACAGCAGTACTGGATAGGGAGGGGTGTACAGACCACAGTACATGTATCCCTACAAACCATATTCATATCGTAATCCTGACTTGGGGTTCACTCATTCTAAGCACACCTAAAAGTAAACAGTTAAGGGGAGCGGGGGTACTGACAGCTCTACTTTATGTACAATACGATCTACACTGTGTGGCTTTCACACCATCTCCACAAAATTATCTCAAATGAGAAAAACTACAGCAAATTCCGGTAGAGCATGGTAGCATTTTGACAACAAACGATGCCATACGGCAGAGTGAGAAATGTGTATCACACGTAACAGAAATACCACAATGACGTGCTCCTAGTTACACATCCCGTCTGATCAGTTAGCTGCCACACGTTTATATTTTGGCCACTGATCACCCCGTACCCGGTAAGCAGGACACAGAATTCCAACATCTACTTAAGTTTTACAAGTTTCACCTTTGGCTTGCCTCCGAAACTTTCACCCTCTCAATGCTCACTTGATGGCGCAACTGGTCGACCAGCTGTTGAGCTTGACTAACAGCCGACATGCCAGTGAGAAGTTGTCGTTTCCTTATTTTTATATCTCACGTGATGGTTTTTCTTTTCCAGTTCTAAAAATAGTAACCATTCATACTATAAATATCTAAGGAATCGATTTGATTCAGTGAATTCTAAAGCTCCGAGAGATGACAGAATACAAGCTTGTAGTGGTAGGAGGTAAGCTTACGAGCTATTTTCTTTTGTAGCAAAAGCAAATCGGATTTGATTGCTGAAATTTTGTATCTCATTTGTTCACCTTAGTAAACAGTCATATAAACTAACCTTTCACTGCCGTACTTGCTTGTATGCGTGTCTTGTCATAGCCGATCAAAGAATACGTCTGAATGTGTAATAGCATTAAAATCAATTACGCAGGGCTTACTGTGTGCAAAGTATACATTGATTTAAGTAATTAGAGACATATTGGATGCAGTCCATTGTCAGTATATAGTTGGTCCTCGTGAGCGTATTTAATCCTATTTTAGCTGGCGGTGTGGGGAAGAGCGCTCTTACGATACAGCTGATACAGAACCACTTCGTTGACGAGTATGACCCAACCATTGAAGACTCGTACCGGAAGCAAGTCGTGATCGATGGAGAGACATGCCTGCTCGACATATTGGACACTGCTGGTCAAGAAGAGTACAGTGCAATGCGAGACCAATACATGAGGACAGGAGAGGGGTTCCTGTGTGTGTTTGCAATTGACAACATGAAGTCATTTGAAGACATTGACTCTTACAGAGGACAGGTAGGACTGGATACCTCTGTCTCCACTGAGGCTAAGTTGTCCTCTTTTCCTGTTGTAGATTCGGCGAGTAAAAGATGCAGATGATATTCCTATGATCTGTATGTCAGTAGGGACTATTTATGAGCACAAATATACTGTGTATGTGTACTATGTCTTTCAGTGGTGGGCAACAAGATAGACCTCCCTAGACGAGAAGTGGATCAGAAAGTGTCACAAGCCTATGCAAAAAACCACCACATCCCCTACATTGAGTCATCTGCTAAGACCAGACAAGGTGTGGATGATGCCTTCTACACCTTGGTGCGAGAAATTAGACACTGGGTAAGCAAACTGTTTATTGTCATTGCATGTGCTAATTATGATAATAGTTCACATAGCTTTGTGTGTATGTGTGTTGCTGGTTCAGGGAAAGGAGGCCGTGCTATTTTTTATATGGTGTGTTCATGTTCCAACATTTTCGTGCTTGTATGCTTACTCTGCCTCCTTCCACTTGTCCACTTTACTGCACTGTGAATGTTACATTGCCAGCTGACCCCACAAGCTGAGTCTGTTGTACATGTATAATTGGAAGGCTGTTATGGTTTAAAATTTAGCCTGGTTTCATGACTGTTGTGTGATGATAATGGTGTGGGAATGGGGGAGGTATTCAGTGTAGCCAAGGGACATGTCCTTAGAGGTTTCCATTGTGCCAGAACCCGCCCCCCCCCCACCACCACCACCACCACCACCACTAGACACTGATTATGGCTTACTTGTACAGAGATGCTGAGCAAAGTTCAAGGTTAATTAATATACAATATAGTTAAACTAACACTGTCACATGTTAATTTCAATCACAAACCCTAATCTTTCTCAAATAATAAACTCATTTGCTAATAAACATCTCTGTAGATTGATCAAGTGGTCTAAGTGATTGCACATTAAGAATGCAATGATATAATTATGTATCCACCATAAAATCCTGGATACACACCTGGCTGCATGTATGCCAAAGTTCTGCTGACAATGAAATTTTGGCCACTGCCTAATCTGATTGTGGATGATACCATTACCTTATCCAAAAATAAAAAATAAAAATGAGTCCAGATAAGGAACTGACCAGTCCTCTATCTGTGTGTGGTATGTCTGGTTGTATTTATAGCCTCTTTAAAAGGTCTGTTTTGTTACATGTTTTCCAATTGTTCAACAATAGTATAAATGGATTTGTTGATAACAAGCTATCCAAATGGCTTTGTTGATATTGATAATGGCCTAGCCACAGAGTTCCACCTACATGTTTAAGTGACTGCTGTTAGAATGTATCATATATATATGCATTATTAGTAATATGATTCAGTTATTAGTGCTTTATTTTGTATATGCTGCATGGATCGCTTAATACTGTCTTGTCTCTTTGCAGAAGGAAACTAAGGACGACCAAGCCACAACCAAGAAGAAGAAGAAAAAGGGCTGCTCTCTCTTATGAGGAATGCATCAAGTCTTTATTTTTTTGTGTCACAAAAATGCTACACTGGCAATCAGTAGATTTTGTTTGTTGTGTATTGTACTTGTGCCCTCATCGCTGAACACACCAAACCTTCTCCAGCTACCAAATATCTGTTCTACACACTACTCATGTCTACGGACACTTTTTAAATCATATACATGTACATTGCAACACACATCACCACAATTTAAAAACTTTTCATTTTTTATTTATTCAGTTTGTTCAAAGAATCAGTAGTCAGTACCAGCGAATGAAGAACTACTTCCCAATCCTTCTGGACCCATGCTCATATAACCTCCATCCACAGGTAAGTCACTTCCAGTAATAAAAGAAGCGGCCTCTGACAGCAAAAAGCAAATAGCTGCTGCCACTTCCGATGTCTCGCACAGTCGCCGCAACATGTGGAAGGGACCCCAAACTGGTTCCCATTTCTCTCTGTCTCCACTGGCAGCCTTGGATACCTCAGGACTCCATACCCATGCTGGACTCACTGAGTTGACACGAATTTTGTCAGCAGAGAGGTCTAAGGCCATGCACTTGGTCAGCGCCAATACTGCACCTTTAGTTGAAGCATATGTCCACCTATTGGGTTGTGCTCGATGTCCCGAAATGCTAGCTACGTTAACCACCGATGCTGTCCCTTGACACTGCTTCATGTAAGGGTGGCAAGCCTGCACCATATTAGCATATCCAACAACGTTGACACTGAAGCTCTTTTCCCAGTCTTTACTTTCCGCTGTCAATGATTTGGAGCCAAAATAAACTGCACAGTTTACCAAATAATGCACCTTCCCACTGTTCCGTTCGGCAAATCTCTTCACTGCTTCCACGCACTTGTCTTTGTCAGACACATCAACTTCGTCAAACACTACCTCATATCCCTTGGCAACCAATTCCGTTGCTACAGAGTTCCCTGCAGTGACATTGATGTCGAATATTGCCACAGTTACTCCTTCTTTTGCCAACTTCTCTACTGTTGCTTGTCCGATTCCTTGAAAATACCGTAAGTGCAACGATCACAATCAAGTTAACACCTAAATCCCCTTCCTCCAACGTAAGTACTACTTAGTATTACTATAGGATTTAACATCTCTTTTGCACCTTTGCTTTTAGTTACATGCAGCTGGACAACTTACGCCTATCATGCCTCATAAATATATGATGCACATACCTGACGCTCCACCTGTTACGATTGCATTTTTTCCTGTGCACGGTAACTTTAAACTGACTTCCGATTGAGCAGCCATTTTTCTCATCAAAATTTTTAATTCATTGCTTGGAACAGCTACTGCTAGTTCATATGCTTGATGCTTCGATCCTTGCACGTAAGTGTTCCTTAATGACACGTTGCTGTGTTCATGTACTCGTTGGTGTACATTTGCATGTGTGCTGGTGCTAGAAATTTCCGTTAATAAGTGTCTTGCAAAGCACCGAGGAATTTAATTTGGCCGATCTCTAGCTAATGGCCGATGACAAAATGATTAGCTATACATGTACATGTAGGCCATACCGACCAAACACGGTACGATTTTCTCATCAACAATTTTGATGAGAAAAACATAATGTTGGGGGGCGTACCCTCTAAACCAGCAAGCTAAGGTCTTGGGATGCGCTTCAAGCTCCCCGGTGGGGCCTGAGAAGAAATCTTACTATAATACATGCAACATGTAATAATTCATACAATTGCAAATACATGTACCCCGGTATATCAAAACCGTCGTTAAATTTAAAAACAGGGTCACTTAGAAGCATCCTTCAGGGTATTCAGCTATAGCTGTCCACGATAGCATTAATAATATCACTATTATTCGAAGTCTCTGCTCTCTTTGCTACAAAATCATACATGCAATTGTCAAATTACTGTGTGTACGCTCAAAAACACAATAACAAGGGTCACGTGTCCCTGATGTAATTACATGGAAAGGAGGCGTATCCATATTAGATAGGCTAGGTTTGCCCCCTCCCTATATCTGCCCCTGAAAAGTGTAGCATAATACGTTGTTCAGAATTGTACAGGTAACAGTTTTTTTTCTCGGTCATATGGCAGTCTGCATGTTGTTTTTGATATAATAAACGTGTATACATACATACAATAATTGTCAATTACTGAAACTAGTACTAATACTAGTAGCTCATGTGTAATGCCCATGAATTAAACTCAATTAGTTCACAGTATAATTACACTTCCATGGCAAAGAATTTGGCGTTTGCGGAACATGTAATATAAGTTTGTCAAATATATTTTTCATGAAATGTCAAAAATTTCACAGACAGCAATAAGAAGTGTCATGAAAGCTATTCGTGTGCAGCAGTTTGGTGGCCCAGAGGTCTTGCAACTTGTGCATGATGTTCCCATACCCAAGCCAGGTGATCATGATGTTCTGATTCGTGTCAAGGCCGTTGGTGTGAACCCTGTGGAAACATACATACGAAGTGGAACCCACTCCAGCAAACCACAACTTCCCTACACTCCAGGAAACGACTGTGCTGGAATTGTAGAGGACGTGGGAGCAGCTGTGAAGAACATTAAGAAGGGCGATCGTGTGTACACCTATCACTCGCTGACAGGAACATATGCCGCGTTCACTATCTCTCCTGCATCTGACATACACATCCTCCCGGATGTATTATCCTTTGCTCAGGGTGCTGCCCTGGGGATTCCTTACCATACTGCATTCAGGGGTCTGTTCCAGAAAGCAAAGACTAAGGCAGGAGAGACTGTCCTTGTCCACGGTGCTAGTGGTGGAGTTGGAACGGCAGCCGTGCAATTTTGTCGAGCCTATGGTGTGAAAGTCGTGGGTACAGCTGGCACTCCTGAAGGCATAGAGCTGGTCAGAAAGGCTGGAACTCAGGCTGTGTTCAATCATCGTGATGCAGGCTATGTGGATCAGCTGCTGACTGCCACGGGAGGACGAGGATTTGATGTGATACTAGAAAATGCTGCACACATCAACCTTGGTGTTGACCTCACTCTTTTAACACCAAATGGACGTGTTGTCGTGGTTGGTAGTCGAGGGAAGGTTGAGGTAAATCCAAGGGAGACAATGTTCCGTGAAGCTTCCATTCATGGTGTTACTCTCTTTCGGGCATCCCGAGATGAATCAGCTGAGGCCTTTGCAGCTATTCAGGCTGGGATTGAGAATGGTTGGCTGCGTCCTGTGGTTGGCAAAGTGTATCCCCTTGAGAAGGCCAGCGATGCTCATGTGGACATCATATCAGGTCCAGGAGCTCTAGGGAAATTGGTCCTAGAAGTATAAAACATTAGTCTTGTGTACATTTATATGGAACTGTATCTCTAGAATGAGTGCTCAAAATAAATGTGTTGCTTGTACTGGTATGTTTTATATAATGCAAGTATATAAAAACATTCTCTATGAGAAAGTTGGTGGTATATAGGATTTGAAGGGAAAAACCGAATAGTCCTATATTTAGCACATGTATTAACAATGTATTGTCCTACAATGTGTGCCGGCTAAATGTAGGACTATTTTGTTTTTCCTTATCATTCAACCCTCACCCCTATTACCTTCAAATCCTATATACCACCAATTAACTTTCTCATAGAGAATGTTTTTATTCATTTGCTTTTTATTCATAACTGGATGCGTCATGATATAATCTGAAACATAAATACAATGTATATTAACTGAATTTCATAACTTAGGTTGTAACAGACATTTTTACACTGATCACATATGCTACTATCTAAACTTGGTATATAGAATATCATTTATATAGTACTAACTCAGCCATGGATGCCGATAAATATTGTTCAGTCCATAAACAGTTTAAATGTAAAAGTAGTGATACCAGGTATGTCCATCATCTCTTCCTTCATTACAGAGCTCTGCAAATTAATGTGATCTGTGTCAATTCAACTTCAACCAGATGATACATTCAGCATGCTTAAAAGTGTACTTAACGTGCAGGTCCTTCACAAGCCACCAAAACTGTTTTTAGTGACAATGCATACTGTACATGCATGGACACCTGATGATATCAGCAATCACACATCTGACCTCTGCTCAATCATTTCCAGATTTTAATTTATGTAATTTAAGGCATTACGTCAACCATTGTATGTTTGCCCCACAACCTGAATTTTAGTTGGAACATCATTCAAAATTATGAACAGCTCAGGGTCAGGCAATGTTAAACTTTTTGTTCCACTGACGTGGACTTCAGATAATGTCTCCCATGTTTTGTTTAATGGTAGGTATGTAGTGGCAGAGGATATAGAATGACAGCATGAGTCTGCAAAGGAGTGTCGGCTGCTCACTAATAGTCACTATACCAAGATAGGGCTGAGAGGTAGGGGTGGTGGTAGGTAAGGAAGGAGTAGGGGTAATGGTAGGTAAGGGAAGGAGTAGGGGTCAGTAATCAGTAAGGGTAGGTAAGGAGTAGGGGTAGTGGCATAAGGGGAGGAGAGCTGGAGCATGTTGAAAATAGGGTACCCATATCACCTACTAAAGTGTAAGTCTGATTGCAAAGTGCTCATACATTTTTGAAATCGTTCCTTTGTCCTCAATACAATTTCTATTAGTGAGCAGCCGACGCTCATTTGTGCATTTCCATTTTAGTGGACACATGTATTATACACCTATCGAATGGTCTACTGGTATAGCACCACGCTGCATTGTGTTGTTGTATAAGAGGCATAATAGAAGAGGCTCTGAACTAGCAGTATGGTACCTTACCATCCTTACCCAACCTAGAATGTCATAATCTGCATGATATCATGTAAAAATTAACCTGCTATTTTTTTTGTGCAATGCACCAGCACTAGCTTTACTAATAGCTGCATGTGCAGAACATCCAGTACAGATCTCTTGTGCTAACCGTGGGTGGTATCATTTAGCTCATCTAGCAGTTTCGAGGCTACCTTTATATTCCCACCAGTATGCTATATTTTTGGAGTAGCTACATGTGTACAAGGTATAGAAATGAACATATGCAAATTGCCAATAGTTACACTTGTAAAAAGAGTTACAAACAGAAGCTGCACCTAATGATTATTAATTGTAAAAGGGCAAGGTCGGGCTTTGACCACTAAATCTTACAACTACAATGACCACCTTTTGTGCTAGGACAGCACTACAGATTTTTGTAATATGCGGAGTCTATACATGTACATTAATGTGAAAACTTGTTCGCTTTATGATACCCAGTGACAGTCAGGCACAATAACAATTACGTGTATGTAAGCTTACTTGCATTAGAAATTATGTAGTTTCTACATGTACAATCAACAAAATGAATTATCAGTAATGAAATCCAATTACATAGTACACATAAAAACATATAAGTAGTCCCAACTAACATTAGACACTGTGTATGCATGAATTTAAGGTGTTTGATTAATGTTCATTCCTCTTGCAGCGAACCAGAACACACAACTTGAGGGAACCAGAACACACACACAACCTGAGTGTGCCAGTTGTAAAATCAACAAGGGCAACTTCAGCTCATGTAGTAGATTATCCTCCAAGAACTACTTTCAGTGCTTTGGTCTGATCACTATGCAATGATTGCTTCCAGTTATTCATGAGGTCGCTGTCATATGTATGGTGAAATATCAACGATCCTAGAAAAGGAGAAATATCTTCAGGAATATCACCCTTGGTTAGCTTACTCTGACGCTTATCACCATTATAGGAGGACAGTGTAAACATTAGTAGGCCAAACTGCTTCCAATCCAAATGTTGCACTTTCCTTTCTTCTGTTTCATATGTGTACATAAAATGTTCTCCATACTTAGATACGTCATCACGACTGCTTGAACGATCAAAATCAATCAATTTAATGTTATAATCTTCACCTACACAGACATTGGGCAGTCTGACATCAAGGTGAGCCAGACCAAGACGGTGAAGAAAGTCCAGCCCATCAATCATTCCACCAGCAAGATCCGGAAGGCACTGTTTTGCTACATGTTCAGTTAACCGATATTTCATTGCCCGAAATACAAATAGATCAATTGGGTCCGTTAAAGAATGGAAAGGTAAAACAAGGTGTTTGTCAAACTCGTCTCTGTCTGTTGGATTCATCTGATGGTATTTTATAACCAGATTTTTCAATGCAGACTGATGTGACAAGTTACCAGGTAATTTGAAGTAATATGTTCCATTCGTCAACAATATAGAAAATTTTGACTTAACCTGCTTCAAGGTGGTACAAGCATAATCTTTAAGTTTCCCCTGAATGAAATCAAGGTCTTGCTTAGACAAAGGAACTAAGAAGGGTTCAGGAGAAGGATTTATTTTTAATTGTTGCGCAAGCTGGATTTGTTTTCCAAATGTTTCTTGTACCATTTCTTTGATCATTTCCATCGTTAAACTCGTAACATTGCAAACAAATTTGCACTCATCCCAAACAACTTCTACTTTACATGCAAAGTTGTTAGTGCTGTCTGCCTCATCCTTTGGGAATGTAAAACCAATCCATGACGTAATAGAAGTGTCGAAATGACGAATATAGCGTAACAAATCCATCAAGTTGGTAAACAATTTAGTAATTGTTTTACTCATAGAAGAAGAATTAATCTCAAACAAGATTGCAGGTACAAAATTCCACAAGATGGCCACGTCAGGTTTGAAGATAGTTGATGCTGTAATTGATGCCAATAGTTTATCAATTTTAGAAATGTGGGTATGATCAATGGAGTAGTAATAAGAATCCTTTAATATAGATTTTGTACTATATGTATTATCATTACTTAAGCGAGGCAACTTTCCTCCATTTGCTTTCCATGTCTTAAAGACAGACGAACTTTTATGGTTATCAGCCAATTCATTTAGAATTTTAATTAACCATTTACACAGACGTTCACCTTTTCCACCAGATTGACCTTTAGTGATATCACAGAGATTGTAGCGCTGTAATGGAGGAGCATATTTAAAATCATTTGTCTTAATGATGCAATTCTCAAAACAAGGATCTGTGGGCTTTGTTTGACAAGATGGAGTTGTGCTATTTGATTTTGTAGCCTCATCTGAAATGTTAATGTTTTGGACAGGTAACAATGAATAAATGCACTCAAATTGTACAGATTAAAGAAGTTTGCATGTAAGCCCTTTACTTAATAGTACTTGCACCCTTAGGGCAAATATAGCACCATCACAGGGGTCGACGTCAGGGCCGGTGAGAGGGGGGGGGGGGGGGGGGGTAAGCGGGGTTACTTACCCCGGGCTGTAAGGTATTATAGGGGCCCAGCGGTCCAAAATTGTATTGCATTATGGCTAAAGAGTGGTATGCAGTTTAAATGTATATGTACTATGGATGTATAAAAACTCGTATTTGGCCAATCTCAAGGGGACCCCCCCCCCCCCCCCCCGCCGCTCGTATTTTCAGGGCCTATGGGGCCCTCAAATGATATGTTACCCCGGGCCTCACTACGGCTCTACCGGCCCTGGTCGACGTAAGGGTTACCATATTTAGGTGGTTAGAGTATCTACATTTTTTGCAGCTACCATAACAGCTATCAACAGCTACTATATCCTACCAGGCCTAAATGAATATGATCACCTTCAAGGACAATAAGGCACCATAATATGGCTTATGACAAAGTTGAAATCGTACCCTGACAAAATGTCTTGACAATGCCTGGACATATTTAATTTGAACTGACACAATTGATTGATTTGTTTTAAATTAGATTCGCATCCTGCTATGTACACGTGTCATAAGAAATGAGTATTATTCATTACTGCAAAGGCTTGTTGTGCTATCACTAGGGACCCTTTTTACCGCATAAACGCTTGACTGTAAGGCTAACGAGCTTACAACAAAAGTAAACGCCACATGGTACAATAGTACAAATGAGATTTACTTTGTACAAAGAAAGGATACTTGGAATGGTTTAGTAGTGACAAATGACAACTGCTAATAGTGAATATAAGTTTCACAAGCCAAATGGGAATCGCATTTGCAAAACCAGCAATGAGCTAACCAATAGTGCCTTTTATAGGATATGTGATGGAAACAAAACTAATTCAATTAATCAATAGCTTTTGGACTCTACACCTGTAGGTTCAAAGTTGTACCACACTATAGTTGAGACGGCGCATGTATGAGGTACCTAATAAACTTATATCTGGCAATATTGATCAGACATTGTCTGATGACTGGCTTTTATTATAAACCCTGCATAAATAATCACACTGTCGAACAATTTCCAAGAAATGGGCCCATTTATACAACTAACATAAATCTATTTAACAATGGATACACTCAATGAAACATTACCTTCGCTTTTCTCGCTCGTGGCTGACTCTGGGAGGGTTAAAAGATGATTAAGTGACAAAAGGTTTTATTTTCGCAAACAAACTGAAAAATCATGTAAAATGGATGGATATAAATCTTGGCCCCAGACCAAATGGATGCAGCTGGGGATGGATTACATCACTGCTTATGGTCTGGTGAAACTGGCAACGAATTTGTGGCCAATCAGTTCATCCTCACACAAAGAACGCTAATTAGTGCATCTCGCAATGAATCACAATGTACCACAGTTGCATGTAGCCAGAGAATATTGTTCCTATTGAGTTAACAATTGTGCCTCACCAATTGCTGTTAAAATGGAATACGCGGGTTCGTTTACAACTCACAGCAGGTTGATTGGAAACATTGCATTGAAATATTGGCCGAAC
This sequence comes from Spongilla lacustris, assembly GCA_949361645.1. Classification (NCBI taxonomy): domain Eukaryota; kingdom Metazoa; phylum Porifera; class Demospongiae; order Spongillida; family Spongillidae; genus Spongilla; species Spongilla lacustris. The sequence continues at coordinate 4,010,316 of OX442430.1, forward strand.
AACCTTCTGGCTTCCTAAAATTAATAAGGTTAACCACAGGTATTGTAAGTTGCTAATCAGTGTAATTATACAATCTTAAATTGTATGTTTATCACACGGTTTACAGAATTCAGACCACTTGCAGATTGAAACGCTACCTTTTTTTTTTTTACAAGGTGAAAGCCACTCCTTGTTGTAATGTTTTTACAAAATAAAAACTCTATCAGTTATCTCTGGGAACCACAAACGATTGAATACCAGGACGTCATTTTTTTTTGGCACCTTAAGTGTTTAGATACGTCACAAGACGTATGTAAACTGTGGTTGGCATGGCTCAGCACATATCAGAGACACTCCTCCTTTACTTTTTTTTTTACCTAATAAGGCATAAGGCATGTGTGGGCTTTGAAACATATTTTGAATCTAAAGCAAAGCAATGGCAAGAAACTTTCGAGATTTCTGTTGTGATCCATTCAAGAGTCATACGTGCCGTATCGTGGTATCTTTGAGTTGTACCAGCTGCAATGTTAACAGAACATCCATCTCTCTGTATTCGAAGCGGAGATATAGCATGCTGCAATTGTCTATGCCAGCTCAATCTTGAAATACCTCTAGCGGTAGTAGCCTTACTTTAGCAGTTGTGGGCCCTAATAACCCAACTTCCCAACACAGTGCAGGCCCTGCACCGTGTTGGCTAGGGCCCTTGTGTAAGGCTACCACCGCTAGAGGTATCTACGAATGCTATTTCAGGATTGAGCTTATACGTATTTTTCGCAGACAATTGCAGCATGCTATATCTGAATATCACCTGGCATCAATGGACCCTTTGCATGAAAGATCGGAAGTATGATAAACGTCACGTCCAGAGTAAAAACCACAGTGGTTGCCTAGAGACATTGTGTCACGTTCGCGGACCTTTGCGTAATAAAATGGCAATGCTCGGAGTCATTCCTTCCTGCTTGGACAGTGATCAGTCGTTCCTGTGCTGCCAACAGTAAGCTTGACAGAGTCTGACATACCCAGAGCCTTTTTAAATGGATGGCTTTAAAAAGGCTCTGGGTATGTCAGACTCGGTCAAACTTACTGTTGGCAGCCGTTAATCTCAATGGAGGCTTATAGTCATGGAGAATAGTTGTTTCTTAACATACTGTCACTAACAAATCGTTTGTTAGAAGCGTTACTATGAAAACAGCGTTTCATATGGCACAGCTGCTATTGTCGTAATTAAGCACACTTTTCGACCCACCTAAATTCAAAACATCGAGTGTGTCGTTGTACAGTTTCTACAGAATCATACAGCTGTTATCTGTTGCCTATTTCTGTATTACTAAAATCAAGGTAAAATGACTTAGCTTTAAAGTTGTTTGTTACGCCATATTCGGACGTGCCGTTTAACGTTATTCACTGGGAATGGGCTAATAATTAATGCACCATTTGACATCAACCGCTGGGATAGGGTTAATGAACTTACCGGCTACGAGGAGTGAGACGCTATGGGGTTAATGAACTCTCCGGCTAAGAAGGCCTATGGGTGTGGTCAATGAGTGAGATGTTGTGGGATTAATGAACTTTCCAGCTATGAGGGTGAGAAGTTATGGGGTTAATGAACTCTCCGACTAAGAGGGCCTATGGGTGTGGTCAATGAGTGAGATGTTGCGGGGTAAATGAATTTTAATGTAAGCATGACATATGAGATATCAGGGGTGGAGGTGCCTATTAACCGCATCAGTGGTTTTCGTAACCGCTAATGTTTAACAGTATACACAAGTACATGGGGTGTATAAGATAACGTGCAAAACCACTGTAAACGAGGGGATAGCCAAGCTAGCATATTACACTGTGTTCACACTACAGTATTATATACAGGTGTGTCGCCTCGGGCACCCAGGTCAGAGAGACGTGCCTGTTTACTCTGACGAGCTACTCCTCGAATCAACACTTCAGCTGCCTGCCCATTTGCAGTTCCTGGACATGTGTTTAGTTGTAAGCCTTTTGGCGACCGTAATGGAACGAAACTACTTATTTACATTGCGTTCCGAGCATATTTATATTACGGTGATAAAGTAAATAATTCAGATAGTAACGCAATTACGGCGCAAACTTTATTCTGATGCGTACTGTATACTGAATAACTTGATCAGTATCAACCACATGAGTTACACTTTCATTCAAGTTGATTCAGTTGAAGCAGACATACATGTCCCTAGGGAGCTCTTCATTCAAACCTGATGTTGATGGACATCTAAAACCGTTGGGATCTCTCCAGGGCCTGGACCGACAATTTCCGCAAGTGCAATGAACATAGCTCTCTCCTGGAATCAGCAAGATGCCCACTTCCAGTGCAATTGTCCTACACTCAATAGTAGTGACTTCGTCAATGGCTTGCTGTCTCTGTGCAGATCGAAGGCATTGCAGCACTTTTTTTGTAGCGCAGAGCACTTGTGCAAGTACACCTGCTCGTGATGCGAGCATATGCGTTGAAGCCAACTTGGAATGCAATGAAAGCAGCTTGATCTTAATGTTGCACACCCTTTGAACTTTAGTGTACGTGATTGCAAAGCACTTTCCAAAGGTTCAGAAGCTGCAGGATTTTAAATGCAAAGTACCCGACATTTTGCGTTGCATGGAAGACAGAAAGTGTTCAGGAATTGATTAACCAAAGTAAGGCTTCATGCGTCTCTGTATAACACTGCATCGGATCATATTCATGAAAATATTAACTCTTGAAGCCTTACAATGCCACAGAACCCCTGTTTCTTTCTTAGCCTGTTAACAGTATGATTTGCCATCCTATTTAATTGTATTCTTTACTAAATAAATTGGTAGGGCTTAGTGGTGAATGGTGGCATTTTAATAAAATACCTGTCCCTTTTGAGCAATAAATATTAAATATTAAGGTTAAATATTTCATTGCACTGTAGCAGTCACTTTTATTAGCATAATGATTAAGGTTAAACACTGTGTGATTTGGCTTTCTATGAGCAAATGACACCTTACATGCACTGTGAGGTTAGAATGGTTAATAAAATTAAAACTTAATTTGCCTTCTCTGTTTTGGTACTCGTGCTTTTCATGTCCCTGCCAGAGGTGCTACCCACGTTTCCTTGGCTACCTTGGTGAACTCCCACATAAAAGACAAAGTAGACCCCACACCATATTTGCCCAGACCAAAGATGCCCAAACGGAAGACACGTGATCCACTTATGCAACTTGCCTCTCGTGTGTCAACCAAGATCGAGGAAGGTGATTTCATTGGTGCTGTTCGGTTGTGTGTGTCTGAGGACACTTTTGCTCCTTTCAATGACACCACCTAAAACGCCCTCCTCCAAAAGCATCCAGCACCGCCTTCTGATAATTGCATTCCACCTTTGCCTGACAATGAATCCACCTTGTTTTCTATCCATCTGAAGAGGAAGTAGCAAGAGCAATCAGGTCTTTCCCCAATGGCTCTGCAGGTGGTCCAGATGGTCTTAGGCCACAACATCTCAAGGATCTGACTGGCCCTTCAGCTGGCAATGGAGGTAAATCACTCCTCAGAGCCTTGTCTCTTTTTTCCAGTCTAGTAATCCAGGGAAAGGTTCCTACCGCTATTCGTCCCTTTTCCTTCGGAGCAAACCTGATTGCTTTGGAAAAGAAAGATGGGGGCATAAGGCCTATTGCTGTTGGCTGTACTTAACGCTGCCTTGTTGCAAAGATTGCTGGTAACAAAGTCACTGATAACATGTCATCTCTACTCGCCCCCCGGCAACTAGGTTTTGGTGTCAAGGGTGGAGCAGAAGCTGCAGTTCATGCTGCCAGACCGTACCTGCACTCTCTACCACCTGATATGCTGCTTCTAAAGCTAGACTTTAGCAATACCTTCAATTCTATCTGACGTGATAAGATGTTGGTTGTTAAAAAGCTACTTTCTGAGCTCTACCCCCTGGTGCACTCAGCCTACTCCTCTCCATCTTCCCTATTTTGGGGAGACAAAATCATCTTGTCAGCAGAAGGTGTACAGCAGGGAGATGCCCTCTCCTCTTCTGTCTCACTCTGCACAACCTGATCTCTGAGCTGACCTCTGAACTCATACTAGGCTATTTGGATGATGTCACCTTTGGGGTAGCTTTTCTGATGTCTCCTGTGATGTTCAGCTTTTTTAGCAGGCATCAAAGCAGCTTGGCCTAAAGCTGAACCATGCAAAGACTGAAATTATCACCAATGACCCATCTATCCATTCTGACATGCTGCTGCTTTTACCCAATGCGCAGTTCATAGACCCTCGTGATACCACCTTACTGGGATCCCCAATCGGAGATATCAGTTCTATCAATGCCTCAATCTCCAAGAAGACAGGGCTACTAAGTTTAATGGGTGAGAGATTGCAGCACATTTTCTCACATGATGCAATCCTCTTACTCCACAATGCTTTAGCCATCCCAAAGCTTCTGTATACCTGCTGCGGACATCATCCTGTTTTTTCTCAACCACACTCCAATGCTATGATGATGAACTTCGGAAAATTCTTTGTTCCATCATGAACATCTGCCTTAGTGAAGCAGCCTGGACTCAGGCCACACTTCCAGTTCAACTTGGGGGCCTTGGCATTCGGAGTGCTGTGCAGCTAGCACCATCAGCTTTCCTTGCTTCTCTACACAGCTCTCAGGATCTTGTCAACAAGATCCTACCACCACGTCTCCTTTCAGCAGACCTTTCTAACAAGGACAAAGCTATCTTTGTGTGGTCACAGGGCCATCAACAATCTCCTCCTCAGGACAAAGCATCTTCTTCCCAAAAGGCATGGGACACTCCCAAGGGTAGAGGCAGTCTCTGCAGCTTTGTTAGACCAAGCCTCTGATGCCGTCACTAGGGCTCGCCTACTGGCTGTCTCCAGGAAGGAGTCTGGTGCCTGGCTTCATGCTGTCCCTAACTCTTCACTGGGCCTAGAGTGGCAGTTGGTCTCCGCCTTGGAGTAGCTCTGTGCAGGCCACATTCTTGCCAGCATTGTGGTGCAGCAGTTGACCAGTCTGGTCTTCATGGTCTCAGCTGTCGGTTTAGTACTGGTCGTCATTATCGTCATGCTGCTCTAAATGAAATCATCCATCGAGCCCTGACCACCTCCCACATCCCATCCAGATTAGAACCCACAGGCCTAGACCGCTCTGATGGGAAACGTCCTGATGGCATCACAATGGTCCCATGGAAGAATGGCACCAGTCAGGCAGAGGACCGGAAAAAGGTCAAATACTCATATATGGAGGGACACCCAGGCATATGTTTCACCCCTATTGTCTATGAAACATCAGGTGTAGTTGGCCCTCTTTCCCTGATCTTCCTGAGAGAGCTAGGTCACAGACTCTCAGCCACAACTGGTGACACAAAAAGTTACAGCTACCTGCTCCAACGTCTTTCAGTGGCTGTACAAAGGGGCAATGCTGCCTCCATAATAGGAACACTTTTCTCCTTCCAGTTCTGACTTTTAGAGGGGGGGGGGGGGGGGGGGGTTAATTGTGTGCTTATTATATATGGGTATTCACTTCTTATTGGAAGTATATTTAATGTTAATTTGTAGTTAAAAGTGAAATTATGTTTTAATACATGACAAAAGGTGATAATTGATGTGGTAATTTTCCCAATCATATAAAACATATTCATATAAATTGAGAGGGTGCACTGCAAAAACTTGTCACTCGAAATTACCAATAGGGCAATCAATTACTCAAAAACGACATGCACTAATCTGTTTATGCAGTGTGGAGTATTTAAAACAAGGGGTCATTGGGTGATCTGCTATAGAATGACCCTACAACCACTGCCTTGATGCCAGCAATGTGGTGCTATGCACGTTTGGTGCACATGCACTAGTTAATAATAGTATACATGTACCTACGTAACATGTTGTGCCCTACATGGTGCCAAAATACGTGAGTCCATGTTCATGATTCAGTCACAATAATGCAAAAACGGTCTTTATAACAGCTAGGTGGAGAATAGGCAAAGCAAAGAAGGTATGTGTAATTGCATATTCATGTGCTCAGAATAACAAGAGATGCGGTTCAATATATTAGAGGTGCAAATCCGTTATACATGTACATACACTAATTAACGAGTTTACATGTACTTGCCATTCAAATGGATTGAGTATTAACTCTAAGTTTTGAACACTGCTACCTTGGAAAAACAGAAAGTCAAATCTTAGAAAAGCAGAAAGCCAATACCTTAAGTCAATACACAGTAAGATAAGCTAACTAAGTTCTAATCTAATTAGATACCATAATGAACACGGACAGTTAGCTTAGCTCCCTACAAATAATTGGCATTCCGGTGATAAATTTCCATTAACATGTAGCAGTGTATTGAATATAGCAAACCACAAGATAAATAATGTCAAGTGGTTTTGCACAATAACATTTTTCAAATCTCATTTATTGCACTTCAATAACAATTTTTAAAGTACATACACCAAAAATGACAATACATGTGTACCTGTTGTTTTTTTCACTCTTTTTGGAGCACTTGATTCTGCATCTGTTTTGGATGAACAGCAAATGTGTATGCAGTGCTCAAAATAAGGACCAAATTTTGATCGGACATTTGGCAGACCAATGTTAACTTTGGGCTGACATTGTCAGATTTGTTCGGACATTCTAATATGTATGCATGTATATACATAGAACAGGTGTGTAAGTTAAATCAAGTTGAGTGCTACATGTAGATCTAGATACTTGTCACTATCTGAAGGTAAAGGAGCCATCACAGAGCTGTGGAAATTTTTGCAAAAGACAACTTTTCTATAGCGGAATGTCAAGTTTTGTGCTTCAACTGCTCCTTTTCTAGCTGTGGAATCATGCTAAGTGCTTGAGCATATACATCGCTGGCTTTGGCCTGTTCCAGCTTCAGCAAATTCATAGCATGAATATGCTGATTAGATACCGCGAATGTTGCTATAGTGCAACAACAAGCCAACAATCACTATACATTGTAATTTCGTCTAGACCAAATCCGTGTACAAACTACGCAGCAAAGTCTCTTTACTATCCTGTGCGTACCTACCAATTCGGAATCACAGTCGAGCCATGTAATTGTTTGACACTCTTTGTCCATTACAATCCACGTGGTTAGCTGCTAGATGTTATCATGCTATCACAATCGCTATCATAACTAATTAATACTACAGTACAACCTCTCAAAGGAATGGTCGGACCAAATGACCGGTTCTAGTGCAAGTTGCGCGGTCATATGCGCAAATTGATCAGAAATTGACCGATGCCCGCCCGTTATTTTGAGCACTGTGTATGGTGCAGATGGCATACATGTACCTGTTCCCTGCGCCATGGCTGGTCTACCTGCACACTTGCGGACATATTGTTGTACACGTACAATGTATATTAAACTGTTATTTGCATGTTTAGACTTATTCTACACATTCATTGCTTGAATGTGAAAAAACTAGCACAGATAAAGGATCAATTAAGCTCAACACCAGAGAAACCAGCTGTTGTAAATTTAAGTCAGAAAATGTTTCCCACCGTTTTTCCACAGCGATATGCTAGGCATGTACATGTACGGTAATTATGCCAGGCTAGAGGAATACGGCGCAACACCTCAATACGTCTCTATGCTGAGTACATGTATCAGCGTTGCCATGATTACACGGCATGAAATGTATGTCATTCTTTCAAAGCTGCCGGTACTTGTGTTTGCGCAACAAAGCGGCCAAATTCAACTACCCGAACTATGTGCTCAGTGTTTACGTGAACTTTTCTACTCGGTATCTGTAGCTACGGTGTTATGCTACGATGCTACACCACGATAATTAAACTGCGCGTGGAACTTTTCTGACTGGTACTGTGTATACACTTGAAATCACCATCAGCATCATCATGATTACCAGTGTCATTCTCATCACCACATTGCTATCATCATTTTTGCCACTACTCATGTGCTTTTTTCGTGGGCCATATGGCATGGTGCTGGGTCTCCCAACAAGCCGGTACATTGTAATAAGGGCCCCGAACGATGCACTAATCATCGCTTGGAACAACAAAATGCTTCATTTAGCATGAATCGATCCATTTTGAAACAAAAAAAAAAACTACCGTAGAATACCAGATTTAATGACCCCCCCTCCGCCCCCCTTACGTGAGATCCTAAAAAAAAAGGCATGTTTTTAAACGAGTACATCTCCAAAACCCATCCCGCCACCACGTACCTTTTTCAAACGCACATACATGTAGTAGTACCACTTATTTCTTTAAAGATCTAACCGTTTGGGATTGCAATGACATGCTTCACTATAGACACGGTCCATCAGCTTACGTGGTTTGGGGACAGTCATGTACATGTATTTCCAACCGCTCGTCTCTAAACGCGGAGAATTGGTGTATACTTACATGTAGTAACAACACCCTTCAACACAAACACGGCGTCTCTATTACTTTAACCTGTTGGTTTGAGGAGGTAAACACCAATGACTTTGACCATCCACTTCGCTCCGCCATTTGTTATTTCAGTTATGGACGTAGATTCAATACTGTACCATTTCTATACAGCAAAGGAATGTGGAACCAACCCTATTAAGACACACAAAATCTCATTACAATACAGCGAAGCCATTAGCCTCACTTAAGCGCCAACGTCTGGCTACATTGTAATGAGTTCAGAGTACCATAATAGGGTTGAGTTCCGATTGTACGGAATCGAATCTACATCCTTAACTGAAATAACAAATGGCAGAGCGAAGTGGATGGTCAAAGTCATTGGTGTTTACCTCCTCAAACCAACAGGTTAAAGTAATAGAGACGTCGTGTTAGTGTTGAAGGGTGGGTGTTGTTACTAAGTATACACCGATTCTCCGCGTTTAGAGACGAGCGGTTGGAAGTACATGACTTCCCAAACCACATAAGCTGTGGGTCCGTGCCTGTAGTGAAGCATGTCATTGCAATTCCAAACGGTTAGATGTTTAAAGAAAGAAGTGGTACTACTACATGTATGTGCGCTTGAAAAAGGTACGTGGTGGCGTGATGGGTTTTGGAGATACGCTCGGTTCAAAAACATGCCATTTTTTAGGGTCTCATGTAAGGGGGCAGAGGGGGGGGGGGGTTGGGTCAATAAATCTGGTATTCTACGGTAACACTTTTAGTCTTTAATACCGCATCCACGAGAAATGCGGGGAAATTCTGGGGCATTTGTGGATATTGAATAATCCCTCCTATTGTTTTTTTTTTTTTTTTGATTGGAAAAATACATAACTAGAAAGCTCATCCATTTGTAGAGGAATTTATACTTTAAATGATTCCCTGTTGCATGAAAAGGTTGAACTGGTGTACAGGTACACTTTTTTGGGGTCATGTTTCCCACCACCTTGAGTATTACTACATTGAACATTGGTTACATAACTATAGGAGGGTGCATAAATTCCTTTTTCAAACAAGCCAAAGCTTCTATTGTACAAATTTTCAGCAGTAAGTTATAAGACATTTTCGCTTGCAGTAGGCAGGGGGCATGGTCTGTCCATCCAAACTACCAGTGGAGGCAAGTTTTGCAAGTTCAACCAACAAATCCAGTCTGTACTGTTATTAACCTTTAATCTCCAGGCCAGCGGTCCCAGATCTAGGACCACCATATTACAGCGTCGAAATTAATTGAAATAAACATTGTATTTTCAAACTTAATATTTTATTATGGTCTCCAATCTTATTTGGTTAAATAGTAGTTAAGAAGAAAGCATTATAACAATAAGTTTATTTTCTAATAATACTGCATCAGAATGAGTTTATTGCATGACAGTTCTTTTTTTTTTGCTTGTAACTTCACACCAATATGTGCTCTATTTCAGGGGAAACATTAGTAAAACACTACCCTACAACTATATTATGCTTCAAACATTATATATGATGAGATAAACAAATTTGGTTTGAGTGAAATCTATAAATGATTGCATTTACATGAGATACAGTGATTTTAAAAAGTATCCATTTTATCTCTCGAAAGGTAATTCATTTTTCAGTTTGCCCCAAAATTGACTAAATTTCCCTGTGTTTCTCATGGATGCATATGTTACGCTTGAAATTGCCTGAAAGGTTTCCCAGGTTCAGAATCTGGCTTGACCAAATCACTTAAGCTGGGTCAAGTCACATCAGTTCTATCAACATTTTGAATGACATTATCCAATCTTGTTCATAACTACCCATCTTGTATGTACCATAAAGATGTGTTAAAATGCAAAGTTCACAGCTTGTTGACATTTGGTTCTGTTATGTAAACCAGGGGGCGTTTCTATTTATAAAGTCCTAAATAATCGAGATTTAGTACAAACATACCAATGTACAGTGTCATTGTACACTTGTTTTGGTGTGTCTATTATTAAGCACCATTAATAATGCTTATTACAAACTAAACTATAACGTGCGCTACATTAATTAGGTTTTTTTTTTAAAACTCCCTTAACACTGCATCCATGAAATTCAAGCACTTGTTTTGTCGAACTCATGAAATAGACAATTAGTCTCTGGTGTAAAATACATCAAAAGAACACCCAACTGTCTCTTATATGTAGGGAGAAATCCCTACACTAATAGTTACAATGTATAACCAATCGTGTGATATAAGCATTTAAAAGTAACACAGTTCACATTTTCTTAATGGATATGGAAAACTAAATTATAGAACTATTAGTCTCACCTTTTCTTTTTCTTTTTACTCTTATTGCTATTGGACTTGATTCTTCTTGTGCAATTGTAGCACCTCCTGACAGTTCTGGGGCAGTTGTTGCATCTGATGTAGCTGTTTAGTAGGCACAGTCAGTCCATACATGTAGCATTGTACCCTCTCTGTACACAACTAAGTAACCATTAATCATTGATTGTAATAGTTGTGTAGAGCTGGAGAGATATCAGGTCACCATGCCCTAAAAGGCACCCTGGGGCCTGTGGTACACAAATATAGCTAAATGCAATGCTACACTGCTGGATCTACCCACTGCTCATCTTGCAGTCAATTAGTTAATTAATTATTAATTATTGACTGATCAGCCAAACTGTGGGCGGAGCTGAAGGGAATTCACAGGTAGCCAGAGAAGATGAAATTTGTTCTTATTGGGTATAAATCTCAACCTATAAAAATGATTTGCCAAATATACCACATTTGAATTTAGTTTCATGACAATACAATCTAACAACACAGGTGTGTTCAGTGTAGAGGATAACATTCCAAAATTGTCCTGACACAATGTCAGGCCATTGCAATATTTGATCTGACATGTAGTAAAATTGGTCGGACATTGTTTTATGTATCTTTGTCATTTTCAACGATCCACTTCTTCACCGTTGCGATGGTTACCATACGCTTCTTAGCGCTCTCGTTCTCCAAGGGTGATTCGGAATCCACTGCTCGCTTTTTAGACATCTCACCCGTACACTGTAACTGCTGGATCCTTTGCGATCAGCTGCCGCTTAATTCAAACGTCGCGCGCTTATGCAATTAGCACAGTTATGCAAGCAATTAGCGCGCAAGCGCACAATTGATAGCGCTAGCGAGCTCAGCAAATTGTAATTACATGTAGCTTAGCTCGCTAGCGCTTTAATTATATAGTGCGCGGACATCATTACCGCACATGTGTAAAATTGGCCGGTCAAATAGCAAAATTGATCGGAAAATGTCCGATGTCCGACTGTTATCCGACACACTGTGTGTTAGATATGTGTTTCTCAATATACACTCACAATTGATCCGCATCACGTGACTTTGTGTTAGCACTGCCATTGGTCAAAGTGAACCAACTACAATAAGAAGTGTTAAACGAATTTCTTCCTCATTCGTTGATGAATTGTTACGAACCGCAGTTCATAAGAAGAGTCGAGGTTGCCCCATCGTTTGCTCGAGTTGGATTTTAAGTCCGGTAAAAGGGAACTGTTTTATCGACGCAGACGCCATATTTTGAACTGTTTTGTGTTAGGCGAACCGTATCGAATTGCGCTGATTGTACGATTCAAAACGTTGCAGGAGAATAGTAAAATGATGACTGTATCGTAAGAGCACCTTTTTTTAGGCGTTAAGATGCAATCTGTCGCTAAAACAAATCGTAGAATGAAACCCGGCTTGACAACAAAGCCATTTGCAATGAATTACATTAAAATAGCTGAACGTCTAGTAAATCAGTAGCATCAAATTGGGCATGTTACAAGAAACGTCAGGCAACTCTAAAGCTGGAAGCGAGAAGCGGTGGAGTACGCCATCCAGACGTCAGGAAGTCAACAAAGTGGACCCAATTAGCTATTTAGAAGCTGCCATCAAGGATTCGAAGCTTTGGGTGATAGAACGCTAGCCTTGCGAATGTCTTGATGGCATGGAAAGCTTCCCAAAATTTGATTTACTAGACGTTCGTCGTGAGTGGCTGCAAGATGCTGCATCGTTAGGTTAAGAACCGTTTTCACAATCTTCATTGACAGCACTTGCATCCATTCGTATTATCTCTGCCGATACGTCACATTATAAATACATTCATGATACAAAATGACGCATGATGACGTTTCAAATGCATTCATCGCGATATGGCAGAGGTTTTCAGGTACTCAGCTCTGATGGCACTTTTTTAGGGTCTATTGCCTCCCAAGTACGATTTCATGATAGATCTAACATGTGATGACTCGGAAACGAAATATATCAGTCCAGTGAGAGCGTACTACGAAATAGCATCGCTAAGCTTTTACGAGCTAAAAACGCATATCTAGCTTGATAATACCGTAGCTATTTACCGGACTTAAAAAAAAGGTTGCTAAAGCTTGTTCTTTAGAATATGGTTAAGATCTATTGCCTACAGGAGGAGGAATTATGCTTACAATTTTTTTTGTACTGGGGTCACAACAAGTGTTAATAACAAAAGTAAATAGTCACGTGATGCTTTTTAACTTTCAGTATATATTGCAAAATAGTTGTACACTATACCTACATGTACGTTGTCAGATTTCCATTTGAGCTCATTGTTATTGAAATATATTCAAGTGAACAAAATAACAGTACAAAAAAATTATAGGAGCAAGTGTGATGGTTTCCACTGTAATTCTGAAAATTATACTATGAATATAATTCAACATATTGCATCAATCCAATTATTCATAGGCTGAGGGCTCTTTTCAGAACAAATAGACGAAGCTGAAACTACTAGTGTATCTTCAAGACAGGCTAGCAATGCTGCTTTATCAGCATGGATAGCAAGGGGGGAAGGGCAAAAAATGTTTCTTAAACACCCATCCTGAGATTTGGCCCCTTTCTCACCCATGCATAACCACAATTAGCACTGAAGAAACCATGTTACAATGAATACATAATGCCTTATCACAACATTCCCTGCTGCTCCAAAAGAGAGGGGAGATATAAAAACATTCTCTCTGAGAAAGTTGGTGGTATATAGGCAATGGTGGTGTAAAAAAGAAGGGAACAAGGGATTAACGATGGTTCAAATTTTTTGAATAGTCCTATATTTAGCACCTTTGTAATAGTACGTACATTTTACGTGGACGGTTCAAATTTTTTTTACCATCGTTGATCCCTTGTTCCACTGCCTTCAAATCCTATATACCACTAACTAATTCGCTACAATACCAATACTACATGTACATGTACATGTACAATGCTCAAGTGTTATTTGCCCTATGTAACAGCTCACAATGCAAATTATAACCAACTTACAGCTCATTCTTCATAAGATGAAGAGAATCACTTTGACTACAAGGGGAAAAAAATCATGTTTAAGTTAGAGAGAAAGTTTTATCCCCAAGCACTACATTCGTTTCTTATACTTGGTTAACAATGCTAAAAAAAATCAAGTACATGTAACTGTACCCAAAAGTGCTGATCAAACTTGTCATTAAAGTATCATTTTAATGTACTAACACGCAGCGGGAACCTTGCAGGAACCTAGGTTCCCACCCGGGAACCACTTTTCGTGCAGTACTATATCATTATTGGCAAAGTTATAACTCTTTGAGTGATATAAGTGTATACATCTACCAATGCTGTTTCTTCCCCATAACACTAAACTCCGTACGTTGGCAAGACGCTGAGATATACAATGGTTTCGGGATCGTTTGTACGGAAGGTTCCAACGGCATGGTCCCATTTTAATGGCTACTGTGTACTAGTGGAAGATGCAGTATTTGTTTTAATTACTCCATAAGTTAAACAAGTAATGGTTCAGTGTTCCCCATAAATAACTAGACTACAAAATTATCCAATAGGGCTGGAAATACATAAATAATAAGTAAATGATGTTCCCGCGCATATAGAGCAAAATCATTGCACGATGAATTCATCTAACTGTTTTTTTTTTTTAAAGTACCATATTTATAAATTAGCGCACAATAAGAGAGAAGGGAAGGTTGCCCCGATGTGTCATTGTGCGTACGCGTGTGTATTTGAATGATCTATGTTTAATTTTATGCATGCATGCATGCACGTTGTCCTCCGCATCTATGTGTAGCCAAGAAATGACAAGGGGTACTTTTAAAATGTCCCTTCGACCTCAAGTGTTGAGGCCCAAGGTCCAAATATATCCCCTGCTCGTCGGCACCCGAACATAGAGGTGGCTTTTGTTTAAACACGATTTCCAACTTTTTTTAGTCTTGGCGCCATTTTACGCTCAATTATTTTCAATAACTTGTACTACCACGCCTTTCTCACATTGTATTGGTGGTTCCCAGGCGGGAACCTTGTGTGGAAAATTGGTTCCCGCTCGGATCCCACGAATAAAAATATAGAACAAAATAAATGTTGGGTCAGGATCGTCACTATACTAGTTATACATTCACATTACATGTAAAAGCGGCAGAAATCGTGCATGCATTTTAGCAATACTATTTGCGGGAACCAAACGCTGTCCATTCGTACATTAAAATAACATTGTAAAGTGTTAAACATGTGGCATTTCAGCACACAAAAATAAGGGTAAACAGCAACAATAAAATGTGTCTTGGTTTTAGTCATTGAGGTCTGACTTCCTGAAGAATGACAGACGGGACAGCAAAATGTAAATGTGCATATCCAATGAGTATTGGAATGGTACTGCACTGTAGGGCTTCCATACCCCTGCACCTTCAATATGTAACCCCCCCCCCCCCTTTTAAAAATCCTGCAAACCCTGACAGTAAACCGCCACTTAAAGTCTAATGTACCGAAAGTCATCCAGGGGGTACATTTGTCTACTGTGGTATACAGAAAATAAAATTATTCCTGTTCTGCCAGTTTAGCACTCCTTTTACATTTGACGGTGCATTTTCATTGTACATTGTACAGGTCCATTGGAGCTTGGTCTAAAATCGCCAAGCTCTAATTCTTTTACTCTGGTCCCAAGTCAGTGTGTCAAAGCGAAACTATTCGATTGCGATACACCGCCATGCACAGCTACTATAACATTGATAACTCAACCAAACTTGAACTAGCATGGCTGAAAAACACGTTTCAACCACGATTCATGTCCTAAATGTGTTTTTTTTTAGCCATGCTAGATGAGTTTGGTCAATCTCGCACAATCACATCATTCCACACGAGATCACATCAAAAAAAAAAATTCCTGGGAGGTAACAAATGTACATATAATGAACCCTTTCTTGAAGGTGTGACTGTGTTTATATGTACGTGGCATGTAATTATTACCTTTGTCTGTATACTAGTACACGGCAGGAATTTTGGTGCCGACTTGTCGTTCCATATAAACGGCACTGTTTAGCGATCACATGAAAACGGGCAAGTAAAGGCAACACTTCGTTTAAAATGCTCGATCGAAAACAACATCTACATGAATCCTGATACAGACAACAATGGCAAAGCACTTCTATTCTACACGGGTGCCTAAAAATTAATTATTCAAAAAGGTATATTTGGGGTGTGCAAGTATTAAGCATTTAAGTAGGCACTTTACAAAAAAGTTTGAAAAAGGTATTCACATATAACTAAATGCATCAGTTTAAAGACCATATTGAATGGTTTTCAAACAGTTTGATCTTTTTTGTAGCTTAATCATAGATTGACCAATTGTGACTTAAGTCACAAAATTGTAACTTAAGTCACAATACATTTCAATGAAGAAATGCGACATTTTTAAGCAACAAGCTGTCTTTTTGAAACTTACCCCTACACACTGGATGCATGTGTGCTCTTAGTATGTTTTTATCAACACTTGGATGTGCATAATTTTTACGATACAAGGCTTTTTCTGTACGCGATCTCACACAAAACGCAAAATACCGCATCATTGTGACTTAAGTCACAATACGTTTCAAAATACTATATCAAGAGCCTTCTATCAACTAGAGTACTTAAAAAATATGTATCATGATAATAGAGTCATGTGCTCTCATACTATAGCGTTTAAACTGCTTGAAAATACGTTATGTAGAAGTTACAAGACGTTTTCCTTACTAATCCTCTAACGGGTATCGCGGAAGAAAAAAATTGTGACTTAAGTCACACAGCTTTGAACAGTCCAACTTGTAGTATTTTCTACGAGTACCTATGACTTTTTATACATAAAATTGAACTACAATGAATGTAGATTTGTACTGTGCTAACAAAACTGCTTAGATCGCTTACACAGTGTGGATAACACAAAGGTCAAAACAGTAGACTTTCTATGTAACCGCGTTGGCGAGCGGTACTGCGGTAGACTGTAGTAATTGAAGAACGCCCCTTTTTCTGACTTTGCAGACCGGGCAGTTTGCAGTGCAGACAAAGTTATAGGCAATAAGCTAGCAAAGCAGAGGTACAGAAGGCTGTTCCAAAAGGAATTCCAAGGTGTTGTTCAGGGAACGGAGGGAAGCGGACGGAGCAAGTATGTGGTCAGTGTATTATGATGAAGTTAAAACAACGAAGAGCAAGGCCTTTTCCGCTCGAAGCTTGAAACAGTACAGAGTATATATCTCCTGTACAAAACATTTCACCTGGGTGCTCTAAAATAAGCAATTCGGACTTCATTGATGCTGCTCAGTGGTCAGTGCTACAGAAAGGCCTGCATGTTGATTCCTAGAGTACCTGGGTACAAATACATGCAGGCAAACTCAGGGTCATTGTCACACGACATATCGTCTGTCTTTTTTCTCTTACATACATGTACTGTAACAAAAACTCACGTTGAGGTGTTGCTACATACACATGTATATGCTAATAAGTTATGCACGATTTGCAAAGGTGCAAGGTTCTTGCAAGTACCTTTGTCAAATCTGTTCAGACATATCCAATGGGACACCTTGTTGCATTGTTCAGTCTAAACTCAAAGATTGAAAAGTTGCTGCATAACGTGTATTCAAGTGTATTCATTCAAATTCAGCCACATCACTGGGATCTGTTTATATAGTTTGAATTTGATTATAGAATTGTGACTTAAGTTGATACAGGGGGGGGGCTCGGAACAGTGGACTTTCACACCTCGGAACAGTGGACTTTTGACATGATTCATTGTTATCTTAGGCTCCCTGATCCAATTGCAAAAGTAAACGCCATTAGGTGTTGCGGATGGGAAAAGATTAAGATAGCGTCTGCATTGCGTAACCGTTGTGTACTTAGCAAACCTACCTGTGGTTGACCTCTCCGAGTTCTAAATGGAATTCACCGTTTATACGCGCCTTTACTGTGTACACTGGTCGCTAAATATTAATTTTCCTTCTCTGAGCCCTGCCTACCTTTGTACGACGACGCTTACGTGTACGTATATATATTACCTGCACGCTCACTTCTTAGCCAGAATATGAGCTTCAACCTCGCTTTGTTACCTTGGTCGAGGGATGGACACAACCTGAGTACCCAACCCCAAAGACAGAAACTTTCACCATACAGTACACTGTTCCTTCCATTTTACCTCGGCGTCTTCCATTCTTGATGATACACTTTCACTCTTTTTCTCTCTTGGTTGAGCACCTGACCTTGTAACACCTCAAGCTGAGAGGACCAGAGTAGGTAAACATTAATAAGGATGTACATGTACCTGGAATATCAGTCTTGCCGCAAGGTTCCAAACATCGTCAATCTTCTAAATTTGGTAAGAGAGGAGTGCAGTTATCCTAATCCTACCATAACCACAATAACTCGTCTTAGTTTTGGCAATGAGCACACCATTTTCTGCTGTGTCAGGGCAAAAAGCACAACACAGGACAAAGTTATGGTGTGTGGAGTGATGTAATGGTATATTCTCACCAGTGATTTGGTATGACAAATGTGTATGGTACCATACAATGTAGCTGCAGCATTACATGTCAAAAATGGGACACCAGAAAACTGCTTTCTATTTAGGACAGCTTCGCCAACCATTCATACAGAGAACACAGATCAATTGCGTTCAGGTCACTGGCTCATTGAGGCAGGTGGACGTTGCGGACAAATGTCTGTGGAGTACGATCAAGTCAGGCTGGCTGCCACGGGGATTAAGCTACATGTAATGCTGCTTCTTTGTATGCGTAGGAACCATATACACACTTATGCATAGCTCTACATGTACATAACTATTTATAATCTTAAAATGTACAGTACATGCACACACATTCAGCACACCCTTTTCTGCTGTGTGATGATGAAAAGGACGTCACAAGAATAAGGTACAGTGAGTGGAAGCTCATGCATCTGCAACATATTGATGGAAATGGTCATTTGGTATATGACAAATGTGTACGGTACCGTACAAATTGTAGCTGCAGCATTACATGTCAAAAATGGGACACCTGAAAACTGCTTTATATTTAGGACAGCTTTGCCAACCATTCATACGGAGAACACAGATCAATTGCGTTCAGGTCACTGGCTCATTGAGGCAGATGGACGTTGCGGACAAATGTCTGTGGAGTACGATCAGGTCAGGCTGGCTGCCATGGGGATTTAAGCTACATGTAATGCTGCTTCTTTGTATGTGTAGGAACCATATACACACTTGTGCATATCTAAAAACAGCACAGCTAGTACATGTACATGCACCTACATTTCATGACTATCACACCATTTTCTGCTGTGCAAGGATGAAAAGCACGACACAAGAAAAAGGTACAGTGTGGAGTGATGGTCTTCATGTCATGCATTTGCAACATGCCGCTGATATGACAAATGTGTACGGTACCACGCAAATTGTAGCTGCAGCATTACATGTCAAAAATGGGACACCTGAAAACTGCTTTATATTTAGGACAGTTTTGCCAACCATTCATACAGAGAACACAGATCAATTGCGTTCAGGTCTCTGGCTCATTGAGGCAGATGGACGTTCCGGACAAATGTCTGTGGCGTACGATCAGGTTAGGCTGGCTGCCACGGGGATTAAGCTACATTTAATGCTGCTTCGTTTCTACGTGTAGGGACCATACAAACTTGTGCATAAATAATCTAAAACAGCAGGGTACATGTGTACATATACATTTAGCCATGCGCAGAGGCTATACTGTATGCAAGCATGACTTTCAATTGTACGATTATAAGTCACGAGGACTGTTGCTAACTTACCCCCATACTGGTTGGCCTTACCCTTCTCGATCGTCTCACCGCGTGTAGGCAAAGCCACGAACACATTGCTGTGCATGTTAATTGATATCTTCGTCTGAAGTAACTGTAATCAGCAAAAAAAAACTTGCGCTCTGTGGTTCGAGCTCTGCCAGGGGTCATGTTGACGATGGAAGTGTCCAAAAAAATATTCCTCACATGCATCATTCAGGTCCACAATTTCTAATCAGTGCGCACCTTTTCTAAGTAAGCGCAGGGGTGTTGATATGATGATAACAATATTCATATAATGCGTAAGATACATGCGCGCGCATATCTATAAATGCAATCGTGCAACAAGCCAACATGTAATCTTGGTCGTTCGTTCCTTCGCGAATTCAGTATCAGACACAGCAAGGACAAAAGATTGCACAAAGCTCTATTCTTACATGCGCCAAGCGCACAATTAACTAGTGCATCACTTTGGAATCACGTATGATGCAACTCAGTTGTTATACAAAACATGAAGAATTCAACATTTCAACTTATTCAATATGTTGACACATTGCTCCCTACAAAATGCCATAGCATCACTATAATGCATCTTCGCACATAAGCTGTGCATGTTGTGTAGCAGGGGTAGCATTTGCTTCTGCAGTGATATTACATCTGCTTCTTCCTCTTCATCATCCTCTGGTTCAGCATTCTCTGCACTGCCTGCATCAACCTGTATATCAGCATTCTCTTCAATGTGAAGCCATGCTGTCATGATGTCATTGGCAGTTGTTTCAGGGTTTTCAATAGCCTTCAATATTTCATCAAGGCCAGTTGCATGTAACATCTGTGCTGTACCTGAATTTGTATCTTTAAGCTCCAATAACCTTCCTTTCATCAGCCTGACAGTTTCTTGTTCCATTTGTACAACTGTGCCATCCTGGACATCTGAAGGTTCAGCAAGCATCTGAGGAGGAAGACACTTTGCATGTTTCCAGCAAGCCAACACAATGGAATCAGAAATACAGTTCCATGCTTCTACAATCAAATTAATGGCATCACTGACATGGGCTTGCGAGCCATAATCCAGTCCAGCACATCCTGTAGTCATCTGAGCAGCCAAAGCCTGCAGTTCTGTGTAGTTCTTGGCAACACTGACAACTTTGCCAAGTAGCAAGCTTTTATAGTGAGCCTTCGTGGCTGCAATTATTCCTGCATCTAGTGGCTGGAACACAGATGTTGTGTTTGGTGGAAGGACAAAAACAGTGACTTGTCCTAAAGGATCTGTACAACTGCTGTCGTGTCCCTTAAATCCATCAATTATTAGAGCGACTGGGTCAGATGTCCATTCTCGGATCTTCTTCAGGAACACCTCCTCCCACCAGCGCGCATACAAGGCACTATCATTCCAAGCGTTGGCTTGATGGAAATATGGAATGCTAGGTGGGTTGTCTCTGAAGCAACGAGGCTTCTTGCTACATCCAATAACCACCGGGTCCAATTTGCACGTTCCTGTTGCATTCACACATAACACGACAGTCAAGCGGTCTTTACATCTCATCTGTTTACTTCCTTTCCCTGCTTGCCTCTTGTCTACGTCACTACTGACAAGGTAGGTTCTATTGGGAATCGTTCTATAGAATAGAGCCGTCTCGTCCATATTAAACACGTTGTTAGGATTAAATTTGCCATCCAAAATAGCACTTCTTATCCTGTCTACTTCCTTATCTGCTTCGGCGAGGTCCACATCAGCAGCTTCGCCATGAAGTGCGACAGATCTCCCTACGTTGAAGCGCCATCTCCACCTCCAGAACCACCCATCAGAAGCTTTGAAATTAGATATGTTCCGAGCTTTTGCCTCATAAATGGCACGCGCTTTTATGAGGGCTCTTGAAACTGGGAGAGGTCGCCGACCACCATACTGAGAGCGCAAAAAACGCACCCATTCAAATACTGCTTCGTCTATCTCTTTATATCTGGGTTTGGCCTTCATGATTTTACAGTCCTTCGGGACGCTTTTCTTTGCAATTTGATCTTTCAGTTGATAGATTTTATACACTTGGCTCCTTGAAATGCTGTACTCACTTGCAACATTTCGAACCTTCTTTCCACTCTCTATTTTCTTTATTATGCTTTGTTTATCAGCTAGAGAAACAAACACCCGTTTACTACTGCCACCAGACATCTTTTGCACAACGAAACGATTCCAAAATAGTACACTGTACACTGACGTACAATTGATACAGAATAGGCCTATATATATATTAGATTTGCGCCTTGCGCTAGCTCATTGTGCGCTTGGCGCATGTAAGAATAGAGCTTTGTGTAATCTTTTGTCCTTGCATTGCAGCCTTTGCCTGTAACAAAAGCTACTTTGTCTGATATTGAATTCACGAAGGAACGAACGACCAAGATTACATGTTGGCTCGTTGCACGATTGCATTTATAGATATGCGCGCGCATGTATCTTACGCATTATATGAATATTGTTATCATCATATCAACACCCCTGCGCTTACTTAGTAAAGGTGCGCACTGATTAGAAATTGTGGACCTGAATGATGCATGTGAGGAATTTTTTTTTGGACACTTCCATCGTCAACATGACCCCTGGCAGAGCTCGAACCACAGAGCGCAAGTTTTTTTTTTGCTGATTACAGTTACTTCAGACGAAGATATCAATTAACATGCACAGCAATGTGTTCGTGGCTTTGCCTACACGCGGTGAGACGATCGAGAAGGGTAAGGCCAACCAGTATGGGGGTAAGTTAGCAACAGTCCTCGTGACTTATAATCGTACAATTGAAAGTCATGCTTGCATACAGTATAGCCTCTGCGCATGGCTAAATGTATATGTACACATGTACCCTGCTGTTTTAGATTATTTATGCACAAGTTTGTATGGTCCCTACACGTAGAAACGAAGCAGCATTAAATGTAGCTTAATCCCCGTGGCAGCCAGCCTAACCTGATCGTACGCCACAGACATTTGTCCGGAACGTCCATCTGCCTCAATGAGCCAGAGACCTGAACGCAATTGATCTGTGTTCTCTGTATGAATGGTTGGCAAAACTGTCCTAAATATAAAGCAGTTTTCAGGTGTCCCATTTTTGACATGTAATGCTGCAGCTACAATTTGCGTGGTACCGTACACATTTGTCATATCAGCGGCATGTTGCAAATGCATGACATGAAGACCATCACTCCACACTGTACCTTTTTCTTGTGTCGTGCTTTTCATCCTTGCACAGCAGAAAATGGTGTGATAGTCATGAAATGTAGGTGCATGTACATGTACTAGCTGTGCTGTTTTTAGATATGCACAAGTGTGTATATGGTTCCTACACATACAAAGAAGCAGCATTACATGTAGCTTAAATCCCCATGGCAGCCAGCCTGACCTGATCGTACTCCACAGACATTTGTCCGCAACGTCCATCTGCCTCAATGAGCCAGTGACCTGAACGCAATTGATCTGTGTTCTCCGTATGAATGGTTGGCAAAGCTGTCCTAAATATAAAGCAGTTTTCAGGTGTCCCATTTTTGACATGTAATGCTGCAGCTACAATTTGTACGGTACCGTACACATTTGTCATATACCAAATGACCATTTCCATCAATATGTTGCAGATGCATGAGCTTCCACTCACTGTACCTTATTCTTGTGACGTCCTTTTCATCATCACACAGCAGAAAAGGGTGTGCTGAATGTGTGTGCATGTACTGTACATTTTAAGATTATAAATAGTTATGTACATGTAGAGCTATGCATAAGTGTGTATATGGTTCCTACGCATACAAAGAAGCAGCATTACATGTAGCTTAATCCCCGTGGCAGCCAGCCTGACTTGATCGTACTCCACAGACATTTGTCCGCAACGTCCACCTGCCTCAATGAGCCAGTGACCTGAACGCAATTGATCTGTGTTCTCTGTATGAATGGTTGGCGAAGCTGTCCTAAATAGAAAGCAGTTTTCTGGTGTCCCATTTTTGACATGTAATGCTGCAGCTACATTGTATGGTACCATACACATTTGTCATACCAAATCACTGGTGAGAATATACCATTACATCACTCCACACACCATAACTTTGTCCTGTGTTGTGCTTTTTGCCCTGACACAGCAGAAAATGGTGTGCTCATTGCCAAAACTAAGACGAGTTATTGTGGTTATGGTAGGATTAGGATAACTGCACTCCTCTCTTACCAAATTTAGAAGATTGACGATGTTTGGAACCTTGCGGCAAGACTGATATTCCAGGTACATGTACATCCTTATTAATGTTTACCTACTCTGGTCCTCTCAGCTTGAGGTGTTACAAGGTCAGGTGCTCAACCAAGAGAGAAAAAGAGTGAAAGTGTATCATCAAGAATGGAAGACGCCGAGGTAAAATGGAAGGAACAGTGTACTGTATGGTGAAAGTTTCTGTCTTTGGGGTTGGGTACTCAGGTTGTGTCCATCCCTCGACCAAGGTAACAAAGCGAGGTTGAAGCTCATATTCTGGCTAAGAAGTGAGCGTGCAGGTAATATATATACGTACACGTAAGCGTCGTCGTACAAAGGTAGGCAGGGCTCAGAGAAGGAAAATTAATATTTAGCGACCAGTGTACACAGTAAAGGCGCGTATAAACGGTGAATTCCATTTAGAACTCGGAGAGGTCAACCACAGGTAGGTTTGCTAAGTACACAACGGTTACGCAATGGGCGTTTACTTTTGCAATTGGATCAGGGAGCCTAAGATAACAATGAATCATGTCAAAAGTCCACTGTTCCGAGGTGTGAAAGTCCACTGTTCCGAGCCCCCCCTGTAGTCAAACGTTCATAAGAATTTTGTCTTTGAACATTTCGATTCCAAATTTCATATGGAGAATGGCATGCTGTAGGCTTACACAACGAATGTGTATTAGTATTTCCTTATATAGTGGAATTGCAACATGCATTTGTCGATGTATAAAACCATATTTTTCACGTCCGTTTCAATGTTTTAAAACAATTTAAAAACCAAATTTCCACAAGTAATAAATGATCTGAAAGTCATTGGGGTACGTTTTGAATGCTAAATTGTGTAAAATGTATAAATTAATAAAAACACACGAATAGTACATGCTTATACACAAGCACAACTAAATCTTTGTGAACTGCATGAATGTAATATAGTTAATCTTCTCCATCATCTTCCGTTTATTCCACTGTCCAATATGAAATGATTAATTTCATATCTCATTTACTGTTCTTTTCAAACAGCACTTTTCCATTAATTTTTTTGTTCATTCAAGGTGAGAAATTAATTCCACTCCTGCTCTATGCATTTAGCTAATAGCCATGAAGGGTTTTTAACAACTATTTTAACACCGCGTCTGTGAAATTCGAATGCTTTTTTGGCCTATTTTGTCGAACTCACTTTTTGGAAAATTAGTCGGAAGGGTTCTAATAGTCACAAATAGCGGTGTACCTAGTAGTTCAACTCCCTACACGATGTTTGGAGCTACTGTCAGCCTTGTAACCACTTCCGCCGAGGACCTGCGTTTGTTTAGAGTTGAGAGGGTAAGACTGTTACCGGAAAATGAACACTTTTTTCTGACAAGGTTTCGGAATTTAAAAACAACATAGACATGCTCAACTGGATCGGATAGGTAGTGCTTGAACAAATTCTGGCAATAGCCTATCGTGTTAGTGTAGAAACAAGCAATAAAACTCTCTTGGATCTCGTCTCCGGACCTAAACGCCTAATTTTGGCCATACGTAATGTAATTTTACGTGTTGATTGACGTCACGCGAGTCTTTGTTACATACGTCACTACAAAAAGTTACTACAAATATGCACCACGTGAGACAAGTACATCGCCCTCTTTCCTCCAGTTGTTCGTTCCCGTCCGGTTATTTGATTATCTCGTGCCCAGATATAAATTAACTACACTGATCTATGTAAGTCCTCGAACGAGGTGAATAACTGTAAGTGAGTTTTGTACAAGAACTAAGCTAACTGCCAAATCAGTATTCATTGTGGCCTCCTATTTGTACCAAATGACATTTAAAATCGTATCTAAAGCGGCTCTTAATTGTCTAGAAAAAGTGTCCCCAGCAACGTTTCGTAACCGAAAAACATCAAACCGCATCACTTTGAACACATACAGGTCCGTGTCCATGATAACAGACAACAACGACAAATGTATTGGCGATAGTTGAACTGTATAAAAATAATGCTTTTCAAGACAATTGGGGCATTCCGACTAATTTTTAAAAAGTTGAGTTTGACCAAAAAACATTCGAATTTCACGGACGCGGAGTTAAAAATAAATTCCAATGTATTTGTTGAGATTTGAGGAAATGTTTCTTCTATTTTGCATTATTACTTTGTTCTTCTTGAAGTCTGTATACTGTTTAGTTTTTATTCTCAGTTGATCATTGGCTTTTCTTTGCTGCCATGTAAATCTTGCTCTCTTTTTAAAGTTTGTCTTGAATTTCATTAGCTTTGCCCAAAAGCCAGGATAGTGTTTGAATTGTTTTGTACATTTCACCTTCCCATCAATTAAGCCTATACTTGCATTAGGTGCATGCCAAACATGGTAATCAACAAGACCAAGGGTCTGTTCAGTTCAGATAGCATATTATGTACAGGAGCAGCTTTACTTGAAAAGAGATATGGCATGTAATTGAATCATATTAAGCATTCACATTTCAGGCTGATCAAACGGTTTTTATATGCATGGCTAACGCATCTCCCGCAATCCTATAACTTGGTCTGTGGCAAAAAAAATCATTGCACACAGTCCAAAAATTCTGAAAGTTGCATATAATAACGCTCATAGACCAATACAACGATGCAAGTTGTTTACACATGGGTCATTCTATGGCAGAACACCCAGAGGGCATGCTATTTTGGCACCACACCTTCCCAGATTTGATTTATATCTTTCATATATATTTGTTGTATTAGGGAAAGTACTGATGCCAATTATCACCTTTGTATCTCTATCAGATATTGCGAAAATTGATTGTTAAGTATTTATTACTATTATTACCCTAACATGTTAAAAAATTCGTATCTTTTGAACTGTTGGTCATGGAGTGACATAGAAGGTATCATTGGGAAGCCAAAACCATGGTTCATAACACCATTGTGCTATATTAGGTATTCAGTAAAGTTAATTAACCAATAACGTGTGATGCAATGTTTAGCAACTTATGGATAAAAAGGGACAAGTTATTCTACAATGGTATTATATTTACATAATAGTGTTGTCATAATTAAGTATAAATATTAAAAACTTGGGTTGGCTAATATTATATATCAAGAACCTAAACATGGGAAGTAGCAGCACTTCATTTACGTTGCATCTAGGACAAAAACATAATAAAATTCCTTGTTTTGATAATGCACCACATAAAAGGATAACAATGTTATGCATGTATTCCTGCAGCAACTTAGGAAAAAGGTAAATGTCAGGGGGCCCCTACAAATACATTTTATCGTGCTCTTGAGTGATTCACATGAATGGGTGTATCCTCTTGAACTGGTCAAGCTAGGTGGGTCAATGGTGCAAAGGATATCACTTTCCTCAATCCAGCATGTGTCATCTACTTCAGGTAAAACAAACTTGTTCATAGGGCCACTGGGTGCATGAACTTGATTAAAAGGTCTCCAAACTCTTCAGAAATATCATTTACTATACCATACCATACCACACTTTTTATCATACATGCATGCTACATAGTTTCTTTTGGCCACATCACGGATGTCAATTTGCAATGCCTCTACAATGCTGACTACTCTGGCCCTTGGTCCAGAGGAAACCGCATGCACTGACAAAGTATTTTTTGGATAGGGGAACATATCTATGATACCTCTGAGTACCTTTGAGGGTGTGGCATTCACTGAACCATTGCTGCAGTGCTGCATCTACTTCCTGTATAGTTTCATTACTTACAAAGTGAAAATGCACACCGTGTATGTTGTCCCTGCAAAATGCAAACATCTTGGGGGGTAAGGATTTGATTTGAAATGGTTCGCTGAAGACTAGCATTAAGAGTAAGCCGTTTTGCTGTTCCACCAATCCCATCACATGCAGTTTTACCATTTGATGTGGCGAAGAAATGCCACTCCGCAAGCAATCCCTTATGGTGACACAGGTTAATAATATTATAACGATTTTTATATTGCCCTGCACAACCATCTGAATAGTAGTGTACTTTTGTAAGGGAAGGATGGGTTACTTTTATGTTATCCAGCAGCTTTTTCTGAAAAGCATAGACAGTAGCTGTTGTGTGAACTCTGGTGTCACCAACCACGCAGTAGCTTTCAACACTAAGGAAGTACAGTGGAAATCGTGGTACTTGATCCTAAAATTTTTCTTGATGTGAATTTGATTCACTTGAATGTTTTTTGATTGATATAAACTGAAACAAAAATCTGACAACGCACGTTTGTTACATAGTTGTTTGCCAATTAGCATTCATAAATACTACACATCACGTGACGTTTTGGTTTCACTACAACCTTGGAAAGTAAACAAATTACCATTTATAGATTTAGGTGAATTTCTCTCTCGTTTGGCTATGAATTATTACGAATCGTGGTATATATAAAGAGTGGCCGTTTCCCCATCGTTTGCTCGAGTTGGATTTTTAGTCCGGTAAAAGGAAACGGTGTTTTCGATACAGACGCCATATTTTATACTGTTTTGTATTAGGTCAGCCATTTCGCTATGCGCGATTTCTATGTCCCAGAAATGTACAAGAGAGTAGTACGATCAGTACTTTATCGTAGGAGATCTTTCATGCCGTGCCAATGCGCAGTGTATCGCTAACAAAATGTCTCCAAAGAAATCTGGCTTAAAAACGTAGCCATTTGCAATGAATGACATTAAAATAGTTACGTTATTTATGTTAATATCTTCTAGTTATTCGATTATGGCTGAGGGCGTTGGTTGTGTTGTTGACAGCGAAAACGGTTCTTTTCAGAACCAAATCACTCGTCGCTTGCCGAGAATTAAGGGCTAGTCAAGCAGCAATATCAGCTTGGAAACCTCTTTGTGCAAGGAAATCTCCAAGAGGAGACCCGCGAGCTGGGGTAGCAAAACGGTCCATACTGCGAGCCAGCAAGTTTATGCGAATGAGCATGACGAAGAGAAGGACTGCAGCTTTTATCGCGGAAAGTGCCATGAAAGAGTTGCAGTCTCTAGCCGAATTCATGCCTAATCTTGCTGATACGGATGCAAGAACACTTGCCTTGCGGTTAATTGTACTACTTAGAATTGGCGGATGGCATATCTCCCGTTCGTGCTCGGAACAAAGTTAGCCAAATGTTTTTAGTGAGTGCAGCTACAGTGAAGAGATGGTCTGCATCGTGGGAAGCTACAGGAGAAGATGCATTGTTGGATCACCGAAGTGTACAGGATGAAAGAGATCCATCCCTACTTTTTGCTAGTCCAGCCCTTGTTTTTGAGCTAAAAAACTGGATTAAAAAAAGGCTCAAACAAGGAGGCAAACATAAAGATGGTTATTTGACAATTCAACAATTGCAGAATTACATCAATGATGTTCTTTTCAACGATCCAGAGGTTGTGTCACCTGAATTACTGGATCTTCATGAAGCCAGATACCACTCTCGTCAGGTATCACAAATGACTGTTCTAAGATGGATACACAAGCTGGGCTATAAGTGGTCTGATTCATCAAGGGCTCCTTTTTGTGATCGACACGAAGACCAGGATGTTATTGCCTATCGTAATGAATGGGTAAAGAAAATGTTGTCTTTACAGTCACGTCTGCCAATTTTAAGCGAGGTAACTGAGAAACCTGAATGGTCTAACCTCCCTACAGGTGAAAAACCTCTTCTACATGGCAATCATGATGAGTGCATTTTGTATGCAAATGAAGGGAACCGGTTTGCTTGGGTAAGCAGTGATGCTTACCATATGAAGCCAAAAGGAGATGGAGCTACTATTATGGTAAGCGGTGTCTCAGTTTCATGTCATGACTGGTTGGGACTAGAAACCATTGAGCCAAAAAGTGATGGAACATGGAACCATGAACATGTAATGAATAATCTTACAAAAGTAATTGATCAGTTTGAACTTTTGTATCCGGGATGCCAGTTACTGCTAACTTATGATAATGCTCCTTCTCACACTGCTGTACGAAAAGGGTCACTATCTACTGCTCGGATGAACAAGACTGATGGAGGCAAACAACCCATACTTACACAAATGGGATGGTTTGAAACATTTGATTTGGCCACTAACTCAATGGCGAAAGTTTTGCAACAAATGTGGTATCCAGGGGAAGATGGAACACCCATTGCCAAAGGTGCATTAAAAATATGTAAAGAGAGAGGTTTAAAAGGGATTGACAAAATGAGGCTTGATGAACTCAGGGCACTGCTAGCATCCCAACCTGATTTTGCAAGTGTTAAGCCAGAGATTGAAGAAGAGGCAGAGCGTCGTGGACACATTCTACTGTTTGGCCCTAAATGCCACCCCGAGTGCATGCATGTGGAAATGTGCTGGGCATATGTCAAACAATATTGCAGACAGCATTGTGGACAAAGTATAACTACTCTGCGAACCACCCTTCAACATGCTTTATCAGAACAGCACCTGACAGTGAAGCAACATACTGCATTCTCACAACATGCTTGGAAGTGGATTGAGGCTTACTCAAATGAAGCAGATGGTGTCGTAGTGTATGAAACAATGAAAGCTCTCAAAAAAACACATAGGCATCACCGCAAGGGAGTATATACAACTGTCCCTTTACCATCAAGCCAATAACAACTATTTTTACAAGTTAATAATCGAAATTCATCTCTGTATTGTAAATGTATACAAGTATATTGTATTTATATTTAAAACTTGTATTCTTCATGTCTTATTATCAAATAGAGCATGTTCGCCGTTAGCTTCCCACACTGCAGACCATCTCTTCACTTTAACTGCACTCACTAAAAACATTTGGCTAACTTTGTTCCGAGCACGAACGGGAGATATGCCATCCGCCAATTCTAAGTAGTACAATTAACCGCAAGGCAAGTGTTCTTGCATCCGTATCAGCAAGATTAGGCATGAATTCGGCTAGAGACTGCAACTCTTTCATGGCACTTTCCGCGATAAAAGCTGCAGTCCTTCTCTTCGTCATGCTCATTCGCATAAACTTGCTGGCTCGCAGTATGGACCGTTTTGCTACCCCAGCTCGCGGGTCTCCTCTTGGAGATTTCCTTGCACAAAGAGGTTTCCAAGCTGATATTGCTGCTTGACTAGCCCTTAATTCTCGGCAAGCGACGAGTGATTTGGTTCTGAAAAGAACCGTTTTCGCTGTCAACAACACAACCAACGCCCTCAGCCATAATCGAATAACTAGAAGATATTAACATAAATAACGTAACTATTTTAATGTCATTCATTGCAAATGGCTACGTTTTTAAGCCAGATTTCTTTGAAGACATTTTGTTAGCGATACACTGCGCATTGGCACGGCATGAAAGATCTCCTACGATAAAGTACTGATCGTACTACTCTCTTGTACATTTCTGGGACATAGAAATCGCGCATAGCGAAATGGCTGACCTAATACAAAACAGTATAAAATATGGCGTCTGTATCGAAAACACCGTTTCCTTTTACCGGACTAAAAATCCAACTCGAGCAAACGATGGGGAAACGGCCACTCTTTATATATACCACGATTCGTAATAATTCATAGCCAAACGAGAGAGAAATTCACCTAAATCTATAAATGGTAATTTGTTTACTTTCCAAGGTTGTAGTGAAACCAAAACGTCACGTGATGTGTAGTATTTATGAATGCTAATTGGCAAACAACTATGTAACAAACGTGCGTTGTCAGATTTTTGTTTCAGTTTATATCAATCAAAAAACATTCAAGTGAATCAAATTCACATCAAGAAAAATTTTAGGATCAAGTACCACGATTTCCACTGTAGGGGCAACCAAATGTATGTATGGCTTCATGCTTTGTTGTGCTTACATTACAACCACAACTTATTCATAGCAGCTTGTGTATAAATAAATAACACTACAGTTTGTGAAATTCAGTACTTAATAACCATAGATATAACCAGTTCAATTTTGATCTGAAAAAAATCTCTGAGACTCTGATGATACAGTTTTCTTATGTATTAATTACACTGAAAGGTTTTGTCCTTTTAACCTAACATGTGCTGCAAATGAAGAAAATCAATTGAGTTAATTAACCTAATAAAATTATTAATTTTATTGGATAATGAAATATTTCATTGATTTAACTTCTCAGTAATACCTTGCACTAAATTATGTGACATATACTGACAGAGATGTTAGCAGTCAAAGATGCAGGGTCAGTGATATAAATATGACGATTAGTTGACATGGTGAACATGTGTACTTGAATTCATACAAATCTAAGATGGTGTGGTGCCTTTGACTGGGTGATCTGTCATAGATTGACCCACATAGGTCCCGGAGTATATACCCTCAAAATAGGGCGTATTCATGTGACTCTAAGGTTGATTGGATTACACAATTCTCCAAAGAAGTGTATTATAAATCCAGTTACTATTTCTCCTAACAGAGTATTGATTCCATTGTATGAACCAAATTCTGTTTTAATGTTATAAGCGATTACATGGCTGTGACACATTCAACGGTGAGCTAAAAACAAGCCATTGCGCATAGCCAGATCGTCCTAAAAGTTTCATGGTAGATAGGAATTGCTTGCCTGCAACGTTTTTTGACATTTTTGAGGAGGTCCCGTCATCGGAAGAGTAAAATAAACAATGTTGACTTTATACTCTAATTAGAAAGCAGTACATCCTTAACTTGGATATTGCGTACGATTTTATATACAATACTGTGTGAAAGACTCAAAGCTCCAACATCCAGGCAAATTTGAAGTTTTATCGTATCGAGAACTAGATTTTCTAAAATACCTACCTCCTTCGTAATGCACCTATCAATAGTAAGTGCAACCCACCCCCCCCCCCCCCCCATCCGGGACATATAGGAGATTAGTGGGGGATTTGACCATTGTGAATACCATCACGGATTTGACATTGGGTGTGGTCAACAGCAAATGGCACTGCGAATTGACCAGTTATTAACCCCCAACCAACCATGGGGCGTTTGATTTAATAAATGTCAAATCCCGGGGTTGCACTTACCACTGATAGGTGCATAAAAACCAGTCACAAAATTGGCAGATATTTGGATATGCGGAAGTACGTTACGTGAAATGATTTGAAAGTACCTAATTTAAGCAGTACAAATTTGCCTAGACATTAT
Source organism: Spongilla lacustris (assembly GCA_949361645.1). NCBI lineage: Eukaryota > Metazoa > Porifera > Demospongiae > Spongillida > Spongillidae > Spongilla > Spongilla lacustris. The sequence goes on from OX442430.1 coordinate 4,042,996, forward strand.
GACCCAGAAGAAAGAGATTACCACACACACATACCGTACGCTGGTGATGCTCGTTGTAGTTTGCTCTCGAACTCTGGATAATGAAATAGAGCAAGAGTTATAAAGCTGACCAAATAAGTTAAGGCCACTCACACACGCACGAGCGCGCGCGCGCGCGCACACACACACACACACACACACACACACACACACACACGCAAGAAGCGCTCGACTTACTCGCTTAGCTTATGAATTCACGAGTAGTTTTCTCTCGAACCTTGACTACGCACACGCGACGCTAGGAACTTATAACCAGAGATAATATATAGAGGGATTGGAAACGAGTCACGTGAGCTATACATTTCTACGAGAGCCTCAGCGGGCGATGCTATCTGGCGCTAATCGCACCTTTAAGGTGTTATAAGGGGCGGACGAAGAGGGAGGAAAAGAAGCTTTTCTGTTTAGTACTCGAGAATTGTGACCAGGATCAGGTAGGTTTATATTAAGAAAAGTGGGATTGATAGCGGGGTATTGATTTAAGCGAAAAAAAAACCGCTTTTCTGGTATTTTTACGTCACTTATGATGCTTTAAAGTGCTTTTATTGGAGTCCACTTTTTTGTGGGGTAACCGCTTCTCAACTATTGGTGTGTCGATTCGTAAAGCAGCTTAAAAAGTTAGTAACTGATTGTATTGTGGCGTGAGCTAGGTTTTGTCGCGAAAGTGCTTCTAGAATTGGATGTATCGATACGTGGATACCTCGGGTTTGTGGGGTAGCCTAGCCTTTGTTTCAAATCTAGAAATGTCGGGAAATGCTCCAATATGTAGAAAACTGTTTACCGTGTGGCGTGGATGTACTTTGATGTCATGTCTGCGTATGAGTATGTCTATAAATATTTTTAAAAAGATGGGAGGAAGAAATTTCGAATGGCGCGCCATCGAAAGAATGAAGAAAGATAGCACCATCGATGCTCGTATCTGTTCTCCGAAATGCTGAAAAAGTTGTCAGTTGGTTTGATGACCATTCAGAGCTCTGCACCAGCTGTTCAGTGTCAGTCTACTGATGAAACTGGCTCGGGTCCAATGCTTGTTTCTGTTCCGCCATGAGAAAGGAACTACAGTAGTCACTTTTGAATCAAATTGTGTGTTGTAAAATTTATGTAGCTAGTCATTACTGTTATTGTGAAGGAATAAAAAGAATGGAGGAAAATGTACTGAGAACCCTTGCGTATCTACTACAGTAATATATCTGGTATAGAATAGTAGCTGCACCTGAAGCCTTAAAAGTCATTGGTAGCATTGTCCGCGTTGATTAGTGTTGATTGGCTTCGTTTCCAATCCCTCTATATATTATCTCTGTTATAACAATCATATCCGCACAAATAGATACCGTATACCTAATTATTTCATAGTCAATATTCGATACCCACAGGTGTTTGCGGCCATATATTTTGTGGACAGAAGGTTTATAACCCGAAATATTGAAATGATTATGTATTCCCTTAGCAACGTCCTAGACAACCAGAGCCAAGAAACGTGAGCCTCCTGTACAAAAACAGGAATTATACCAGCGTCATTTAAAACCTCGAAACAAAAGAAGCATCATCTTTCTACAAATACTGCGTTTCTCGTGTAACAGTTTTGACGCTACGGCAAGTTATGGCTCGTGAAAGCGGGTAACCCTCGACGTACCTCTCCACTTTGAAGTAAGTTTTCCACGCTCCCGACCGGTAAAAAGGTTTGATTCAAGTAAATCTTAAAGATAACAGAAGGTACTAACTGATTCCATTATCTGCTTATAGCCGCCTTTTTTTGGGCTAGAGATGCGTATTGCTGAAATATCGTGAATTTAACGGTATACGTATCAGGAGGAGAGATCGCTGCCACGTTTTGTGGATCTATAGGAAGCAGGTGCTCCTTCATAATCAAGGACAGTCTTCTAACTGGGTCATGTACCGAATGGTACGTACGTTGCAAGAAGTCAACTTGGTATGGATGGACTCTGCTCCTTTCTCCCTCAGACGATCGGTTGAGAACTGGTGGAAGCCAGTGACTGTGTGACATGCTGTCTGCACATCAGCATCTGAAGGTCCAGGTTCTTCTGCACACTTGTGAGTGCTGTACTCACCAGCCCGTATTTACTTTCCACATGTTTGCTGGCAATGTACCACTAGCAAGGTCTGAATGAATGGTGGTGTGGGCTTCAGCGGTGAAGGAGCCAAAGGAGTGTCCATGATGCAGCATGGACACTTGATCTTACTGCAGTTGGAAGCCATGAACCTGTGTATGATATGTCAATGCAGCCAGTGCCCCACATCAGTGGCGTATCCAGAGAGGGTGCTCCGGGTGCTTGAGCACCTCCCTCGGCCAAAATTGTAACCATTAATTATTAACGATAACGTATTTGCTGTGCGCCAAACAAAGGCCCCCACTTTTCGTATCGGACTTGAAGCAAACTGCACCCCCCCCCCCCCCCACTTTTCGTATCGGACCTGAAGCGAACTGCACCCCCCCCCCCCCCCCACTTTTTGTATCGGACCTGAAGCGAACTGCACTCCCCCTTCCCCACTTTTCATATCGGGCCTCACTTTAAGCACCCCCCTCACTGAAATCCTGGATACACCACTGCTACATGGTAGCTCCAATGGTTCAGTGGTGCACAATTGTCAGGCACAAGGGACACTGAAGTTGGTCCAGTACGTCTGGATTGTTGGTACTGGCAAGTATATGGTCTTGTGCTGAGAAGCCTGTCTGCATGGCAGGGGCTATTCCGCGTAAATCTGAGCTGCACTATTGTGGGCTGGACAGCCTGCATGTGGTGGTTTAGGATGACATATCTGAGTACTATCACATACACATGTACATGCAGCATATAAAATTATAATATCACCATGCAGTCAACTTCTGTGTGGGCCTTCCACTCAAAAGGAATACTGTTGGGCCCATGTTTGTGGTATCACACAAAGGATGGTGGGTGGGTGGGTGCATGTCCAGGGAGGTGTTGATAAGGAATTTGGAGTGCAAATCCTTTGCAAACTGTATGCAGTTATATGTTTTCCTCTTCTTTTTGGCTTTATCCTCCACTAAGAAGCGGCCACACACTCTGCATCGCTCTTCGACTTTCTTTGCGTGTATCTCCATTCTTAAATACTGAAATTATTCATAAAAACTCCTGCCTTATTCTGAAGTTAAAAAAAAAGGCGGCTATTTATGAGTGATATGAATATACTCTCCTATGTGTGCTGATCATTATATTACTCGCTTACAGATTTCTACCGGTTGGTTCGTCCACAAAGACCGCTCAAGTACACCCCGTCTTTTCCCGCCAAAGTTGCATTGATGTGAAAACGGGCTGCGCAGAACCACTCATAATAAATGTAGTGCTTGGGCAATTATGGCTTACGTATAGCTGTGGTAGAGTGTTTTCATGAGCATTTTCTCTTCTCGGAATGTCATAAGACGAGTATGATATAGGCTCGCAAAAACAGATATCGTATAATGAGATGCGGCTAGATTTTTTTTTGGTGGCTAATACTAAATTACGGTATCGCTTAATTATCCAACCTACTGTCCAGCCGCAAACATCTGTGTACCGTATTTTTCATTCGATAACGCGGATCTATTCGATGGGGAACGAGGTCGTACGTGTTTACGCCGTTATCTCAACTTACCTGTTAGTTTACTGAGACTAGGAGTACTCCGTCTTCTTTTAGTACTGAGGATCCACCTCAGGTACATCCAGTACTCAATATGTAACCCTAGTCTCGCGGGCCATGACGTAATAAATGAGATACCTATATATATATATGGGAAAGTTTACGAGAAAAGGGACCTAGCGTGTATTATAAAAAAGTATAATAAAAATGCATTACGTTTGATTTGCTATAACTTCCGAACAGTTAAGGCTATCAACTTCTTATTTTCAACACTTCATACTGCACCATTTCTCTATGGTAAAATACATTTTGGAGTCTTGCACTTGCTCCGTGTCAGTATTGCAACGTTCGATACCCCACTGGGTTCAAACCCGCCATAACTTTCGGTAGGAGTAATCAATTCGCTTCAAATTCGGTTTGTAGGTAGAGAGGTCCTATACCTATCGATTTGTTCTGTTCGTTGATTTTTATGCCATCCGTTACGGAGATACAGTTGAACAAACTACGTGCACGTTTTCCCGCTTGATTCGCGCCAATGCTATAATCCCCGCCTCCCCATACATTGAGCGGAACGCAATTTGCCCAAATCATTGGCGCGAATCGAGCGCGAAAATGGGCGCGTAGTTTGTTCAACTGTATCTCCGTAACGGATGGCATAAAAATCAACGAACAGAACAAATCGATAGGTATAGGACCTCTCTACCTACAAACCGAATTTGAAGCGAATTGATTACTCCTACCGAAAGTTATGGCAGGTTTGAACCCGGTGGGGTATCGAACGTTGCAATACTGACACGGAGCAAGTGCAAGACTCCAAAATGTATTTTACCATAGAGAAATGGTGCAGTATGAAGTGTTGAAAATAGGAAATTGATAGCGTTAACTGTTCGGAAGTTATAGCAAATCAAACGTAATGCATTTTTATTATACTTTTTTATAATACACGCAAGGTCCCTTTTCTCGTAAACTTTCCCATATAATTATATCAATATATGGGACAGTTTCCGCAAAAACTTCCTATAAAACATAACATCATAAAACTATCAGGGCCGCCGGAGCCGGGGCGGCTGGGGCGGCTAAGGCCGCCCCACTCTTTGTTGGGTAATTTAATAACTTTAATTAACTACACACTTAGCTGGTAATTTCTTTGCGTACCGAGTCTGTCTGTCAGAATAGTTTACATGTCTTGCAGCAAGTTGCCGCTACCCGAAGTCGGTGACACGGCACACCAGCCTTTGAACTTTAGCTTTCCCCAGCGTGAATTTGGGAAATCATCAGTCGTGAAGCTCTCGTTCCAAGCCCAGTGGTTCCAAAGGTGGCCATGGATCATGGCTACGTACATTACGATATTAATCGTGATCAAGCTTTCTGCTTTAATTTTCGTGTATCATGGCTTACAAGAATAATTATTTACTACCACAACTTCTTTAGAGAAATCCTTCATATCTACGGGACTTAATTGCTGGAAAGAAGTTCACAAAGTTCTAAATTTACGAATTCATTGCAGACAACTGACGAACTAGGAGACTAGTATAACTATTTGGATCTGAATTTAAGGAAAATGATTACTGTACTAGTATGGGAATTATATATCGCACTTTTTGGTATCCACAGCAAAAATAACTACGCGAATCATAAAATGATTTGTCAACTGATTTGTTCAGAGAATCAGAATTTGATTTCATACATGATCTGCCTGTAATTCCATACATAAAATCCATCATAATCATATGTTAAATCACAAACGAATTGTACATATGATTTCTACTGAAAAATCTGCTGTAAAATCCGGCAAAATCACGCACTGATTTTTGAAGGGATTAATCATGTGATTTTTACATAGAATCATATACTAAATCATCTTATAAATCACAATGAACGATTTTTCAAATGATTTTCTTTCTTCAGGTACAAAACCGAGGGGGGGGGGGGGGGGGGGGGGGGGGGGGGGGGGGGGGCAAGAAAAACTGTACGGACCCCATCGTCCAATATTGTAGAGTTTAAAGACGGGAGTACGAATCTGCTTTCAAAATAAAAATCGGACTTAAAAGAAAAAAGATATAATGGTTTTTTAAAAGGGGCGTAGGGGGTGGTACCCCCTGCTAAAATTACATTTTAAGAAAAATTCTCGTGTTTTTTTATCTTTTTTCTTTCGCTTCGAATCTACATGGGAGTTGCATGATTCTATTTCTCTCACCTAAAGGACTTCACTGAGATCCCACATACTATCGCTAGACACTTGTGAAACAGGCAGCGAACGATTTAATATTTAACCCTCTCGTGGTAGTTTCCTAATTTGGTTAGCTATTGTTAATTAACGTACAACGGCAAGCAAACGGAAGACCGCAGAGATGAACCTGCAGAAAATGCAGCAATCGCAGCCACCTGCAGAAAAGAGGCAGCGGCTCCTGTGTACGAGCGCTGCAAATGCCGAGGAAACCCGTTGGGATTGCTTGCAATGAATCCGTTGCCGTTGCTTGCGAGGAACCGTTCATGGTGTAGCGGAGCAGAACCAGAGGTTGCCTAAGGCTAAGCCGTTCTGTCGGGGTATTTGCCAGATGTGCCTTCGCCCTTCGTCCAAAACTGGGCATTTGCAGCACACAAGTTCGATCTAGTAAATGGTGCAAAAAAAAAAACCATTCTGCTGGTGGACAGGTGGAGTCCAACTGTCCATTTGCCTATATAGAGCTGTGGGAAAAGGTTCAGTTGCCAATGCAATCCATGCCTCAACAGACCTGTTCTATGCCTGAGCACAACAGGGACTGTACGCCACTATGTGTGGAGCTACCACTACTTAGACCACATGCATGCAGTCTATTCACCCAGGTCAAAAATTGATATAGCAGGACAAAGAGGAGTACCTAAGAGTACTGGGCAAAGAGTATACAGCAAAGGAGCAGGAGAAGAGGCTAAAGATAGACCTCATTAGGTTGAAGGATGATGCTGCATCTGTTACCAATCCCTTCTCTTTGGTCTTGCAGGCTAATGTTGTGATAAGGCATTATGTATTCATTGTAATGTGGTTACTTCAGTGCGTAGGGGGTGGTGGTACCCTCATGACGATGGGTGTTTAAGAAATATTCCTTGCCCCCCCCCCTCGTACAAAACAGTAATAAAAATTGCACAAAATCAAGACAGCAATAAAATGGAACAATGAAACAACAAATGGTTACAAAGAGTTTTGCAGATGCAGATGTGTTCTGTTTAGCACAAGCTGTAGCTAGCGACTGAAGTCAATTCTGCTTACAGACTGAATGCAGCTGCCATTCATTTCCCAATAGGTAGTTCAGGTGTAGGTACAGTTATTCTAAAGTCCTTATGTTGCTGGGATTCAAGGTACCAATTTGTACAGCATCCTGCACAGCTTTGTCACGAGCAATCTATAGCCAGATGAAGTGAGAACTTTAACCTTTAATCTCCAGCCGTCCTTGATAAAGGACGATCGTCCTTTATCAAGGACGGCAAACTAAGCTTCGGAATACAACTAACGCTTACTGAAAAAATTCTAACAATACTCCGGCTGATTTAGATAAGCGCGTGCTACTTGGGAATGGTCTTTGTTCGTTATCTTTCATCTTGCGTCACGAGATAAAAGCTTTCAAACGTTGCGAACTTATTAATTTGCGGGTAACACGGCGAAAATGGGGAAGAACTTTGTTGTCGGTGATGCCGTGGTAGGAAAGATAAAAAAGAACCAGAATCGTTCTGGAAGTATTGTGGAGGTCATAGGGGCAGGTCACAAGTGTAGGATACGGGTGAAGTGGTCGGACGGCACAACAACGGAGGAAACAGTTCGGGGCATCGATAAAGAAGGCGTGGTTGAGGAGAATCAGCGATGCAGAAAGCGGAAGAACTGCGATCTCGATAAAGATGTTGAAGAAGGTGGTTCTCAAATCTCTTCTAGTGATGTGGAAAGTGAAAGTAGCCTTAGTGACGATGAGCCATTCATAGATTTCACTCAAACCACATTCATTCATCTCATCAAACATAAGGATTGGAGAAAAGAGTATGGCATATATCATGAATACAGTTATAGGGCAGTGTTACACTAATGTAGAAACGTGTTCCCTAGTAAAAAAGCAAATATGGGTGTGAAGTTGCATGTAAAAAAAGTAACCGATTCACTTTCTTCACTTTTTTCGCTTATTTTTGCATTAAACTCATTTGGCTGCGGATTTATTATAAAATAAATAAAACTTTTTTAAAGTGCTTTTTTCAACTAACATTCATTCAATATGATTGGAGATCATAACAAAATATAAATTTTAAAAATACAATGTTATTTCAATTAATTAAAAAGCTTTCATGTGGTGGTCCTTTATCAAGGACCATTGTGGTCCTTGATAAAGGACCACTGCCTGGAGATTAAAGGTTAAATGATATTTTCAAAATTATACACTTACAGTTTTTGTTAATGATGATAGCGTTGCAGCAACTTGAATATTAGCTCTCAGCCCAAAAAATCAGGTTATAAAAACATAAAATAACACACACACACACACACACACACACACACACACACACACACACACACACACACACACACACACACACACACTTTAAATCTTACCTTCAGTCCTTTCAGCATAGTTTTCTTTGGCAAGATACAAATGGGACTCACCAAGTCTGTTTTTAACGTTTCATCAATTCCACCCCGTTAGATCCTCTAATGAAGTCTTCAGTAGCTCGCTGAACTCATCAGAAACAAATGGCATGATATTCTGCAACGACAGAACAATTCATTAGTTTGTCAATGTTATAGCAAATATAACTTACCAGTAGAATACTTGGTAGCGTTTTCTGATTGTAAGGCAACGTACATAGCTTATAAACAGAAGCGCTACACAGCCAATTCTCTACATATCTGTAACATATATGTCTTAGGCAACAATCTGGTACGGATTGATGACAACATCTGTACCAGGGATGAAACATACACTTTTTTATTAAATCCTGCTACATACTTGATATTACACTATGATACATATTGTTGCTATCATTCTGTTCCAGTTTTAACAATATGTACCAGACCTTAAAAATCATAGCTGTTCCGTAATGACTCATATATGTACCATTTAAAAAATGTAATATTAATTAATATATTTAGCACTGGGTCACGTGACTACTAGCAAGGCAAAGAAGAGAAGCAAGTAGTGGAAGCCGGAAGATGGTCATTCATCGATATCAGTTGATTTCACCGCCGCCGTCATTGCCGTTCATTACGTAGTTGCAATCGGTCTATCAGTGGGAGGCGGAGTTTTTTTGCCTGGCCGTTTGTTTTGTCTGCTTCTGTTGGTGAGGTTGGGGTGGGATTGTTGACTAGTAATACTCCTGTTACGATGGCTTGGTGCTGCTGAAATGGCTTCTCTCCACCGCTCAGCTGTAGGAAAAGCAGCAGCTACCGTCCGCCTGAAACCTTCCCCACGACACCTGTCTTGCCGCTCGCTGGAGGTGCAGCTCAAGGCAACCGAGCGAGCCCGCTAAATCGTAGGGCGCGGGTGGTATTGGCTTTTACTCAGCAGAAGCAGACTGAGGACATGGCATTAAGAGGTAGGTAGTGTGTGTGTGGGGTGTGTGGGGGAGGGGGAGTGTCGAGTGTGCACGTGTGTGGTGCTATGTTGAGTGGGCTTATGTGATGCTGTGAGATTGTGTGTGTGGGAGTGTGAGGTGGTCGTATGTCTGGGGTGAATGTGTACATGTGTGATTGTGAGATGAGAACAAGGGGCAGAGCTTTGCGGCAGATTACAGAGATATGCACTCAGCGTACAGAACGAGACAAAGTTGAAAAGAGGAAGGAGTTTGGTTTCAATGATCACGAAAATCCATTGCTTCACATACCTGCTAACATATATCAGTAAGAAAGTAATGATGTGGTGTACATCCTTTCCCCTTTCAATAGGAGCACTCCAGTAGGAGCTCTTTATACCAAGGTGCTGGGCGCAATCAAATATGTACTGGAAGAGCTTATGCCGAAGATGAATGCCAGGCACAAGAAAGAGAGATTAAGGGCTTTTAACACATCTGGGATGTGGGTCAGTGAAGCTTTATGGGAATGTCTACCAGTATTAAATCGTTCCTGGGGAATGGCCTTATTCATAATCAGCCCTTACCTGTATTGCTGTGTTTATCTAAGGTACTCGTGAACTTTTTTTTGTCATCTCTTTACATTTAGGTGTTCCAGATCACCTACTGTGAATCCCATGCAACACATCTGAGTACTGATCATGAGTGGCAGGTGTGCCGGGAATTTTTTGACGCTGCTAAACACCACATGCCCATCTGCTTCAAAGGAAAAAAACACCTCCTTCTTCACTTGGTGCAGTGCATGAATGATTTGGACCATCTTCTGCATTCAGTGCTGAACGGTATGTGCATGTGTCTAAGACATGTGTATTTAACAATTATCGTAACTCAATTGTAGGTTTGAGTCTTTCAACTCTAAAGTGAGAGCTTATAATGTGTACGGAAACAGACAATCGCCAAGCCATGATATAGCACACCATTTCTCTGTCCTGCAACAATTGCGGTACATCTGCCATGGTGGCATGTTTGAAAGGTATTTATATTTGAGTGTTTGTATTCCAATTAAAGTACTTTCTTTCAATGTGTGGCAAGGCATTGAAAGACTTACTCTTTTCTAAGCATACACTCCACACAATGTGCAGCATTCTAATTAAAGAGCTTATGCTTCATAAGCACATATATCAGCCAGGAGCCGAAAGAAAGGTTAGAGATTAAGAGATGTGCATGCATCATATGGCACTCACTTCTTAGGCTATGAACCACTCCTATATATTTTGTCCTCCTTGCCTCTTGTATCTGAAGGTAAGCTAATAACCATACAACTGGGGTAAGTTGCACTGACAAAGTTTCAGGCTATAATGCAGTTGTAACTCAAGACTTTTCTACTGCCAATTGTGGGGAGTTCATCCAGCTGAGGTACATGTAGATATGATGTGTTCTTCATAATACATAGCACTTCTTCCATTTTTAGATGCATGCAATATGGAATTCTACTTGGAGTGTTCAGAACATCGAGTGGCATGGTAAATTCCTTAGTTCAAGGGTTTGACTCACTACTAGCTGGAGGGCAACCCTTGCTCAATGAATAAAACTGCCCTGTTGTTGAGCTCAGCAACGTTGTCCTTACCATCTCCAGTGACAACATCAAACAACCTGTGTCAATCATCCGCAACACATATGTATTCCTAGAAGGTGCTTCTGTGCAGAGAAGAAATATGCTAGAATATCATCAGGACTGGACAAATAGATTGTATTGCTATATGTATATTGCATTGTTTAATAAGATCTTTAATCAACATATTATTATCAATGTAATCCTGAGATATATATGTTTCATATATGACACATTATGATATTATCTATCTGTACCAGACTGTTCTAACAACCTGTACCAGATGACTGCTGATCATATATGTATCAATAAGTGATAACATAGTCTGGTACAGAAATGATTACATTCTGACCCAATCATTAATCAGATATGTACCGTATCTATATTATTGGCTGTGTAGCAATGACAAAACAAAAATATTAGTATCGGTAAACCGCGCCTCGTGTGTGTGATACTGCTTGCGCTCAAATTATAGGATTACTGCTCGTTCTCAATTAACGTGGTTTGTATAGTATCTTACTGTCTTATTCTCATTATTGTACGATAGTTCAGGTTAAGGATATGCATTCTTTTATTGAAATAACGCCAATTAATGCGCGCTTGATAACGTACCTGTATTTTTCTCATGATAATCGCCTCAAGCGTGGCTTTGTTGAGTTGTGTTCAAGCTCGTCCAATCTGTTGCATGCTTCTTTCTTCCATGTCCAATAACTTGTGGCGTAAATCTCTTTCTCTGTGCTGCCTACCCGGTAGTGCCTTGAACGATAATTATTTTGATGTTACGATAAATTTTATATATACGGTATGGGTCAAACTGATTCTGCACAAAGCCTGACATGTCACAAAGGAAGGTGGTTTAAAGTCACCGACGGTTGTTAAGGTCTTCAAAACAGAGGTCTACCAGCATCTGCACAAGCATCGTGTTCTTAACAAGATATATTTACATATACAGTGAGAGTGCAACAAATTTAGGTTCATTTAAATCTGTACTAAAATATACATTGTATACGTGTATATATGTTCTGTCTGGCCATAGGTGTTATAAATATATTATCAAGCCTATGCACATGATATATGTATAATATCTATATGTATGAAATATAATTTACATATAGTATTGTAAATGTATCTTGGTTTTCCACCATAACCCATGCGCAACATGACTCACAACATGGTGTTACATGTGCTCTTATTGGGGTTAAAAGAGAACAGTCAATGCACCAACCAACCCTTGTATACAAATGTATGTACTACAGAGGTTACAGAGGCAGGGTGTTGGTCAGAATTGGGTATGGAATACAGATTAAGAATATCACGATGCATGACTCTTACACAAAGGCATTTGAGACGACTTAAAGTTTCAAATGTGTATGAAAATCATCAGAAGTAATATAATTGAGTAATATCAGGCCCGTAGCCAGGTTGTGTGTTGGGGGTGGGGGGGGAGCAAAGCATATTATAAGTGGACTCAGCCAGTGGTGTAGCCAAGATAATACATGTATGTAGGGCACACACTGCCAGATGCAGGGTTTGTATGAAATTGAGAAAGCCCTGGGAAAGGTGTGGGTGGGGATCCCACCCAGCTAGGGGGCAGCGCCCCAGGAGCCAACGCTTGCTTGATGCATAAACTACAAAACACTGTCAGTTCCTTGCATATGAAAAAAACTGCTGGATAGCCTGTAAGCACAGATGCTTAAATTCCACTAGTTAATAATTTGTTCATTTGAAGGACAACTGTAACAGGCATCTTTTTGTATGGAGCACTCTTTAACGGTTTGGGTGCCAGATGTGACTGTGTAATAATGTACATGGTATACATGTTTGCATATCAGTCAAGTACAGTACATGTATATGATTTGCCGGCTCCACAAACTTTCAATTGCGATAACTACTTGCGTTGTTTAGTTACTACTGGTAACAGTTTGTGTAGTGTTGCTGAAATTTGAAGAGTTGTACTACTTGCTATAATTAGTTTATGCATGTACCATATTCCTCCTACGTAACTCATTGCACCCATCTTCAAGAACAGAATGGAGTTATTGTTGTAAATCCATTTATATTTATGTCCTGCTATCATGGACATTGGACTGTGATATATATGCCCTTGGCTCCCAAAGGGCTATTAAAGATAGGAGGGAATGCCGGTCCCGGAGTTCTTGCTTTTTGGATGGGGTAAATTATACTTGCACAATGCCTTGTAGCCATCTTTCTGACCCTACATTTGGATCGTACCAGTGCTCTTACATGCACACGTGCACAATATACATGCAGAAAGCTGGCAGTTCTCATTCAAATGCACTGCAATAAACATCAAGTGAATAATATTCATAGCCTGCCAAGCGAACATTGCATCCAGTGGAGGGGTCCTGGCTATGGGCCTGCTTATAGTTGTACTGTAGAATAAAAGCAGCATGGGTTGTACGTGTTTCTACATCCTAGCAAAAACCACACTAAAATTAGAAAACTTAAACTTCTTGTGCCAGTGTCTACCTATGATTATGAAGTGTTACATGTACATACTAGCTTATCAGATCATAACAGTTCTCAAACAGGGTTGACAGTGAAAGTAATGTTTGTTTTAAGTGGAACACAAGAGCTACATAAAATAAAGGGATTGTACTGTTTTATGGGTATGTCAAATGGATGAATCACAATTTTAAGGCACCAGAACTGTCTGGATTCTATACATGGTAACAAAACTTTTTATCAACGTGACCCTAGAAGATGTCTTAGATGTCTTTTAGAAGAACCATCAGGATCTGTTGCTTAAATTGCATGAAGTTTTTAAAAATGCTTTTAAGGGACAAGATGATAGAAGCTGTCTGTGATCTTGTTCCTTCCTTATTTCATTTTGCACACTCTGCTTATTCATCTCCATCTTTCCTTTTTTGGAAAGACAGAATCATCCAGTCATCCGAAGGAATGCAACATGTGCTCTTTGACTGCTTCTTCTTTGCCTGTCCATCCATAAAATATGCACACTTTTAAAATCCGAGCTATGCATCTTCTATTGGATGATTCAATTATTGGTGATAAGATGTGGATGTTGAAGACCTTCAGCTCATTGAAGAAATGGCCACAAAGCTTGGCTTGTAATTAAATCAAGTTTGAGGTGGTGATCTGTAGAGATCAGTCCACCATGTCTACAATCATTTATATATTTCTGGTGCTCTTTTTCTTTTTTTGTTGACCCATTAATGCCACATTGTTTGGTTCACTTTTAGGTGATGTCTTGTCAGTACCTGAATTCATCGATAGCAAAGTTCTGCTTTAAAAGAAATTAGGTGCCAAACTACAGCATCTTTTCCCCCATGATGCCATACTTCTTCTGCAGTACTAATTTTCAATCAAAACGTATTTACATTATGCATTCATCACCTATTTTTCTTTCCATGAGCCTAAAATCATTTGACGAGGAGATGTGTGAGTGCATGGTATTCAAAACGGAAACAGTAAATTTCGTGACAGCACGTCTGAGCGAAGCAACCAACGTCCAGTAAGATGTTTTAATTGTGGTCTATTGGGACATGTGCAGAGAAACTGTCGTCAGGGAAAAGGCAAGGCGCCTGGAGCGAGGGCAGAGCGACCAGGCGCCAATCTACAATAAATGATCAGCCCATTGAACTTTCAGCCGTTACACATAAGCAGCATATCAGTAACTCAGTTGCTACAATACGCGGATTTTTAGGCAGTGTGGATACGGAAATTTTGGTTGATTCGGGATCTTCGAGTCAGTATCGTTAGTGCGGGACGACCTCGCGTCTATGGTTCCAACGGCTAACAGTCTAACAAACAAGGACGAATTTCCAGTGCTGTTAACAGCTTCAGGCTCAGAGCGACTTAGTATCGTGGGTGGAAGTTCATTTGAACTCAAGATTGGCAATTTAGTCACAGTGGAAAAGCTTCTCGTGGTTAAAAATTTGGTTTCGCCATTGATATTGGGTACAGACCTGTTGGGGAAGCACAAAATAGTGGTCGACTTCAGCGAACACCTTGTCAAAGGGGAAAAGATTGGAGCTGTTCCGATGACCAGTCGAAGCATTTCGCGGCAAGGGTTATCATGTCCAGCATGTAACAGAATGGCGAACTGCTGAAAGATATTGTGCTGTAGCAATCCATGATTAATTGGAGGACGAATGCGCAGTTCCCTTGCTCAAGAAAGAGGAAACATGATCCTCCCATGGCATCATCAGAGTTCCAGGAAGTACTTGTTGAGTACAAAAGTGTTTTTTCCACCAACCCAGGAAATACGTCACTGATGCAGCACAGTATTCCAACAAGTGGGTGTCATCCAGCTCGTGTGCCACCTAGAAGGATTCCAGCACACTACAGGGTAGAAGTTGAAAAGCAGTTGGATGACATGATTGAGCAGGGCATCATCAGTCGAAGCACTAGTTCTTGGGTAGCTCCTGCTGTTTATGTAAGGAAGAAGACAGGCGAATTAAGGATATGTGTTGATTATAGAGAGTTGAACAAAAGGACGGAAACAACAGCATACTCTCTTCCATTGCCTGATGAAGTTCAAGATCGTTTGGCAGGTGCATCCATTTTCACCAAACTGGATTTCAAATCTGGATTCTGGCAAGTGGATGTGGATCCAGACGATGCCCACAAAATTGCATTTTCACCCGGGCCTGGAATGGGTCTGTTTGAGTTTAATAGGATGCCATTCGGTTTAAACGGAGCTCCGGGTACCATGCAGCGTTTGATGGATAAATTGTTGGAGGGTATGAATTGTGCCATGGGTTACATTGACGATATTCTTGTATACTCGTCTTCAGTGGAAAGTCACAAAAAGGATTTGCGTACTGTTTTGAAGAGGGTAAAGGAGGCTGGGATTACCTTACGAGGTTCGAAGTGCTGAATTGGTGTCAAGGAGGTATCATACCTAGGCCATGTGTTTTCAGCAAACGGAATGTCACCAGATTTGGAAAAAATCAAAATTATTCAACAGAGGCCTCAACCAACCACCATATCAGATGTTCGATGGTTTCATGGGTTGGCTTCCTATTATCGCCGTTACATATGCGGGTTTTCTTCAATTGCGGAGCCATTGTTGAGGCTGATGGACAAGGATGCAGAATTTCATTGGACACCTCAGTGTGAAAGGTGTTCAGACAGCTGAAAGAACACCTTACACAGGCACCTGTGCTCATATGTCCATCCTTTGACAAGGAATTTCAGTTGACAACAGATGCTAGTGGTTATGGACTAGGTGCAGTGTTAGAGCAAGAAGGTCATCCGGTAGCTTTTGCAAGTCGGACATTAACCCCAGCTGAAAAGAACTACAGTGTGATGTCTCGCAATTGTGTATGCCACCAAACAATTTTGCCACTATCTCCTGGGTAGGCATTTTACACTTTACACTGACCATAATCCTCTGTTGTGGTTGTCAGCTCAAAAGATGAGGGGTTGTTGTGTCGTTGGGCACTTGCACTTCAGGAGTTTAATTTTACCATCAAGTACTGCAAAGGTTCAACTAACAATTGTGCTGACGCATTGTCTAGGCAGGAGGTACAGATGGGTGACAAGTTTTGTGCTACTACTGGAATTTTGGCTGGTGACATTACTGAAGAGGATATACGAATTGGGCAACATGAAGATAGCACACTGAGAACAGTCCTTGATGCTCTTACCAGAACCACAACACGTCCATGTACAAAGGCTTGGAAACAGTTTCCCCTGAGACGCTTTGCACAGCTTTGGTCTCAACTGCAGGTTATCAACGGTATTCTATATCGTAATATTCCTCAACCTGCAGATGTCACCAGGAAAGTATTGGTGGTTCCAAAACCACTCATTCAGACCATTCTTCATATGTGTCACAACGTTCCTGGGGCTGGCCATCAAGGGTTTGACAAAACGTTAGCTCGTGTTCAAGAAGAGGCTTACTGGGTAGGAATTACCAGAGATGTTAATCATCATTGTACTACCTGTGAAAAATGTCAAGCAGCAAAGCTGAATTCTGCTAGAAAGGCTCCAATGCAGAATGTGCCAGTGGGTCGCCCATGGCAGATGGTAGCAGTTGATATTTTGGAGGATTCAAGGTAATCGTTATATCTTAGTCATTCAAGACT
The DNA here is from genome assembly GCA_949361645.1 of Spongilla lacustris. Taxonomy (NCBI): domain Eukaryota; kingdom Metazoa; phylum Porifera; class Demospongiae; order Spongillida; family Spongillidae; genus Spongilla; species Spongilla lacustris. The sequence goes on from OX442430.1 coordinate 4,059,841, forward strand.
ATTTTACAAAGTGGTTAGAAGCCATTGCTTTGAAGGATCAAACTGCAGACACGATTACAAAGGAATTGATTGTGGTTTTTGGACAATTTGGAATGCCACAATTTTTACATTCAGACCAAGGGCGTAATATTGAAAGCACCTTGCTTCGTTCCACTCTAGAAGCTTTTGGAGTTGAGAAGATAAGGACAACAGCTTATCATCCACAAAGAGACGAAATGGTGGAGAGGGCAAACAGATCCATCTTACAGATGCTTCGCACATTTGTGGAGAAGAAAACTGATTGGGAAAGGTGGCTTCCATTGATGCTCTATGCATATCGCACCTCAAAGCATCCTTCAACAGGCAGGACTCCATTCAAGGTGATGTTTGGTCGAACTCAAGGTTCTTTAGTGTTTCCTGGAAAAGAACAGGAATCGGACGGTTATGACCTTAATGAGTACCAAAATCAGCTTCGTCAAAAATTGGCAGAACTGTATGAGATAGTTGAAGCGAACATTGCAGAAGCTGCGGAAATCCAGAAGCAAGGTTATAATATGCAGTCGGAAGAACAAACATTTCTGATTGGGGATCAAGTGTGGCTGTCTTGTCCTACTGCAGGGAAGCTGGATGATCGGTGGGAAGCAGGTTGGGAAGTGACTGAAGTGAAAGGGCCTGTTACTGTTTGTGTTAAGCATAATGATGGAAGGAGGTTCAGAACAGTGCATGTGAATCGATTAAGACATAGAAGAGGAAGAGAAATGGAATCCACAGGAACCTATATTTCTAATTGGGAGGCGCCGACAGTTGACCATGAATTTATTGGGAGTGAAGAGGAGGTTCCGACAAATGTAGCTGGTCCAGTGGAACATGAACAACAGCAACTCGAAGGTACTGGATCAAATTTAAGGCGATCAGGACGAAACCGGAGGCTTCCTGATCGGTATGGAATTCCACTATCTGACTACTAAGCTCGGGTCGAGCTTCTGAGAGGAAGGAACAAATGTAGACTTTATTACGTGAATGTAATATATAACGTACGCGCATGCGCGTGGTGACATGTAGAACGATGGTTACGTAGCGACAGGTCAGACTAGAAACATTGTGTAGTATTGGACTCTTGTATTCATTGTGTCATCAAGACCTTTACATGTATATGTATCAGGCTAAGACTTAGAGTGGGGATATTACAATCACAATGGAGCCTTGGACGTTCCGTAGTGGATCAAATAAACACGGTAGTACAAAAAAACACATCGATTTCCCTCCGCCTATTGGTAGCGATACAAAGGTGTCGTTTCCAGCTGTTATGCTCTGTACTGCGTCGCGATGCTCTTTTCTACGCGTTACACTTAGCTTTTTGCTTGTCTGGTCTGAAGAATAATCAAACCTGTTGATCGTCACTGTTAGCCATCGCCATGATGGGAACGCCCACAATACAATAACAATTACGTTAATTAGCATTCCTGCGGTACTGTCTCAGTTTGGCTATGGACGCCACCAGACCCATATTCTCATATATGGTCTGGTCCCCAGACTACATGTGTACATGTAGCTGTAGGGTACTTCATGGCTGTGAGCCATAGCCATACAGTCCACTCCAACTCCATACATGTACACAGTAGCTGTTAGCTATGGCCGTCTGCCATAGGGTCCACTTCACGGGTGACATAAAGGATTAACCCACTCGCTTTTTACTGTAAGACATAGGGTTAACCCCATACATATTTTTGCTGTTGGCTGCTTCGTAGCTGTGTGTGGTAAGGTTCACTCCATACATTGCTCTGATAGCTAGGGCTGTCTGCCATAGGGACCATTTCGTAGGTGTTTGCTATGGGGTACTTGACATCAGTAGGGTTAACCCCATAGCTTTTTGCTGTGGGGTGCTTAGTAGCTTTGAGCCGTAAGGTTCACTCCAACTCCATACACTGCTCTGATAGCTATGGCTACCTGCCATAGGGTCCACTTCATAGGTGTTTGCTATGGGGCACTCGACAACATAGGGTTAACCCCATAGCTTTTTCTTCATAGCTGTGTACCGTAAGGTTCAGTCCAACTCCATTGTCGTGTTTTCGTACACGATGGATCGGGAAATAGGACTTAGTACTGGCACAGCTAACTTGAACAACGAAATCTCTTTAGTAGAACGAATACAGAAAGAATAACTATAACTATACAGAAAAACACACATGCATTCCAATGTTACATATTATAGTTCAATTCTTTAATTTCTTTATTGTGTTCAGGCATTTTTGATTGCAGCTGGCATCACTTTGACTTCCCTTGGAAGCAATTGTGCCTCTTCCAAATTTCACTTCTATGCATTCTTGAAATGAAAAAAATTCCAATGCTTTACACCGAACAGGTGATGCACAAATTTATCATATTTTATTAAAATTTGCCTGCTTATTCATCTCTTATCCCTTTCCTCCATTCTCCCTTCCTCTGTCACATTTCCCATAGTATCTCAAACACACATCCTTAATAATATTCTTACTGTCCTGATGTCTACATGCAAACGCAAGGTACACACCATGCACACACAAGGTACACACACCATGCACACACAAGGTACACACACCATGCACACACAAGGTACATGCAAGGTACACACACCATGCACATACGCTAAGTACACACCATGCACACGCAAGGTACATACACAGTGCACACGCAAGGTTCTCACACAAAGGTGGTACACATGAAATACATTTCCACAATACACACTTCTGCACAATCCGCGTGGTCAACACGATTGTCTAACACTTATTCCAACTCCAAAGTACTTACTTTATAATAAAACGACCACAGTTTGCATCTTTCCTCTTTACAGCGTCCATGTCAACGAGAGCGTCCGTATGGAACATCTTCATCAAGCGCTAGTTGACTTTTCTACATTGTAAAAACGATCGGTTGGGCATTTGCGCATAGCTTACCACTGGTGTACAGCTGCGCCGGATTTTCCCCACTTCCTTTGGTGGCTCTAATAAGAATCATCACTGGCAAAAAGAAAAAAAAAATCTTTTTATACAATCCGCGTGGACAACAAGCTTGTCTAACACTTAGTCCGTCCGACTCCCAAGTACTTACTTTATAATAAAAACGACCAGTTTCCATCTTTCCGCTTGATAGCGTCCATGCTTACCACAGCGTCTTAAACGAACGTATTGATACAAGCGCTAGTTGCCATTTCTACATCCTACAAACGATCGGATAGCATGAACTCAACGTATCCAGATTGACCCACTCGTTCCAGGTGTCACGCGATGTAGTCACCTGATATATAGCTAAAAATAGACTCAAAAAAGTCCACTAAATCCTACTGTGTCTAAGTTCTATTCCAGTTTTGTTCTTATGAGATGTGTATTTTTATTTTTTCTTATTAGAAATATTACAAGACTCTAAAAAGAATCCTGCAGCGTCTATTCTTATAAGATTCCTGTTTTATTCTTATAACAAGACTCTTACAATAATCCTGCAGCGTCTATTGTAATAAGATTGCTGTTCTGTTCTTATAAGAAATATTGCAAGACTCTTACAAGAATCCTGCATGCAGCGTCTATTCTTATAAGATTCCTGTTTTGTTCTTATAAGAAATATTACAAGTCTTAGACTCTTACAAGAATCCTGCAGCGTCTATTCTTATAAGATTCCTGTATAAGAAATATTACAAGACTCTTACAAGAATCCTGCAGCGTCTATATTCTTATAAGATTCCTGTTTTGTTCTTATAAGAAATATTACAAGACTCTTACAAGAATCCTGCAGCGTCTATTCTTATAAGATTCCTGTTTTGTTCTTATAAGAAAGATTACAAGACTCTTACAAGAATCCTGCAGCGTCTATTCTTATAAGATTCCTGTTTTGTTCTTATAAGAAATATTACAAGACTCTTACAAGAATCCTGCATGCAGCGTCTATTCTTATAAGATTCCTGTTTTGTTCTTATAAGAAATATTACAAGACTCTTACAAGAATCCTGCAGCGTCTATTCTTATAAGATTCCTGTATAAGAAATATTACAAGACTCTTACAAGAATCCTGCAGCGTCTATTCTTATAAGATTCCTGTATAAGAAATATTACAAGACTCTTACAAGAATCCTGCAGCGTCTATTCTTATAAGATTCCTGTTTTGTTCTTATAAGAAATATTACAAGACTCTTACAAGAATCCTGCAGCGTCTATTCTTATAAGATTCCTGTTTTGTTCTTATAAGAAATATTACAAGACTCTTACAAGAATCCTGCAGCGTCTATTCTTATAAGATTCCTGTTTTGTTCTTATAAGAAATATTACAAGACTCTTACAAGAATCCTGCAGCGTCTATTCTTATAAGATTCCTGTTTTGTTCTTATAAGAAATATTACAAGACTCTTACAAGAATCCTGCAGCGTCTATTCTTATAAGATTCCTGTTTTGTTCTTATAAGAAAGATTACAAGACTCTTACAAGAATCCTGCAGCGTCTATTCTTATAAGATTCCTGTTTTGTTCTTATAAGAAATATTACAAGACTCTTACAAGAATCCTGCAGCGTCTATTCTTATAAGATCCTGTTTTGTTCTTAGGTAATCAGTTCTTACACGTTCCTATACGTTTCTTGTAGGAATCTTGTAGGAATCTTATAGGGCTTTAGGATCTTACGACGCTTATTGTTTCTTACCCTTTTTCTTATAAGAAATGAAGTTCTTATAAGATTCTTACTATAATTCTTGATAAGATCCTATAGGTTTTTTTTGCTAGGGCATAGTGACCGCTATCGCCTTAGCAAAAGTGAGATCTCCGTCTTTAATCTTAAACAGTCCTTTTAAGACCGCTTCATTTCTCACGGAGCACATAAAACGGGTGCGTAGAGCTTCATCCAGCGGGTCGTGGATTGCTGTGAAGTCGCACGTAGCAGCATCATGACGGATGCGTGCAGCCAATTCCTGATCATTTCGGTCCAGAATTTGAAACGCTCCCGTACGATGTAACGCATGAACTCTTCCACTTCAAGTCTTCATCCAGGCTGAGTTCGTTTATACCTTTTGCAGGCGACTGTTGGGAAGCGAGGTTGCTCAGCATTTTGTAATTTTCCCGGGACTGATTTGTCAAGAACACCTGCGCTCTCTTCTCAGCGGGCACTGAGTTTGCTCCGAGAAAAATTTGGAAACGCGCTGAGTAGTCTGTCCACAGTTCGACAGTAGCATCAAACGGGACGAAGCTAGGAATCGCAGCTGCTGGAACTGGAAGCGACGGTTGCTCCCGCTTTGCCGTATCGCCGGCGAAAGCCGCGATGAGGGCCTCCGTTTGTTTCCGCTGAGCCTCCATCTGCTGTTGAAGTAACTCGATGAGTTTCGCCGTCTCTGCCATCCTATACTAGATCCTGCCGACTACGCCACTTAATCCTGTCGTGTTTTCGTACACGATGGATCGGGAAATAGGACTTAGTACTGGCACAGCTAACTTGAACAACGAAATCTCTTTAGTAGAACGAATACAGAAAGAATACACGGCCAACAATTTGAGTCCGTATCGGAAGCGAATACACTGGCGTGACGTCAACGTGACCATAGTGGCCTATCATTGCCGATCGGCACCGCTTTTTTATTTTATTTGGCGTATCGGTAGCGTGAACGGGTCCAATTTAGGGGCGTGAACCTTGGCGTAACGCAAGTCTTGAGAAAAATCCGATACGGCAGCGTTTTACGTATCCCTTTCGTCCCTATACTTTCCAGACTCTTTATTATATTAAACATTTAATAAACAACAAACAAACATAACATTACATACATGTACACGTTCAACAATACAAGTCATTGTTCCAATTATGCAGAAAAACAGCTCTTTTAGCAGACACCTCCTGTCGTTCAACAGTGGTGGTAGTGGCAGTGTCAGCTGTTGTACATCGATGATCGTATTGATGAACAGACCTGAGGACTTGGTCCGATGAACCACACCATTTTTGAAACAGTAGTCAGGAGAGGCACTCTGGCAGTTGACGACAGGGTCCATGTGACGCACAACGTCATGTGAACTCCAAAACAGCCAATCAGAGCTCCTATCTCATGTGTGAGTTGCAGGTGATCAATATTATACACGCTGCATCCTTAATTAGTATAACGTACATGTACAATGAAATTGGTTCCAGATTTGTATACAACAAAGTCACAAAGATCAACTGCTTGTCTGAACCCCTGTAGTATGAGTAAGGAAGTAGTGAGATAGTTACGAAACGTGTAAATGTGCATACCTTAGACAAAGCCACTCATACGTCTTGTTCTGATGGAAGAGAAGAGCAAATTTTCAGAAATGCGAGCTGACACCTCAATGTATGGAAAACAAACTTCAGGGTTTTTTTTTTGTCCCTGTGAAGTAACATGCACATGACAACATTACACATACAGGTACATGTACATGCACAAACTGTGGCACAGTGGGTTAGGACCCCGACATTTAAGTAGGGTATAATGTATATGTTTATATTTATATTTATTTTTATAATACCTTGCAGCACTATAATCTGCAGGAGAAATTTCCATACTGTTTATGGTTAATAAGTGACAGTCCACCAAAGCATAAATAAGAAGAATTTTATTAAAAGTGTAAAGGTAATTATATTTTGATGGTATCTTAAAGGATTGAGTGATATATATGTTTACTACATAGCATTTTGTCTCCTGTTTCTAATGATACTAATTTGTGGTGTTTTGTTATATTGAAGACGTGAGATTTTAAAGATTTTCCACAAAAATTGTACTCATACCAAGTTTAAACTCATTTCTAGTCGAATCTACAGCCATCTGGGCCATATATGATACATAACTACGATTAGCCACCATTTGGCACTAGCAACATAGGCGCCGCCTCCCGCCGCGTTCTAAGTTAGAGCGACAAAAGTTAAAAACAACAGCAGTATACACAGCGCCATGTTTATAATAATTTCATTAATAACATACATTTAACACAAGAGTGGACCGTGGGAATAAGACTTGCGAGACTTACTGGCAGCAAGGGCGGACGCAGGGGGGGGGTCCGGGGGGTCCGGACCCCCCCCCCTACCCCCTCGAACCTGTATATGAATATAATTAACGTATAATTAGCGTGGCACCTGGGCCTTTCACAGCGCTACGCCGCGCTGACCTTTTGTTGCATGCGGACAATAACACAATACAGTAACAGCCCGTGTTTTGTTCATTGTGTACAGGCCTGCGTGTGCTTGCTGGCCTGCGGCGCATATACTCGTGTATTAGACGTGTGTGCAAACATTTGTAACGGCTACACACCCAGGCCCGTAGGCTGGTCGGGAGACGGGGGGGTTCGGGAAAGCAATAAGGTGGAACTGATTAAGAGCGGTGGTGGGAGCAGGAGGGGGCATAGCCCCCTCTCGCCCAGCTAGGGGGTATGGGGGAGCGCTGTAAGCTCCCCCATCGGGGTCTGGGGCTCCGCCCCAGCCGCTTTGCAACTTTTGCAATTTTTCAACCACAAAACATAGCATAATTGCATAGAAACATGGATATAGCCCAGTTTGTGTTCCCATTCAATAATGAAGTACATGTAGGTCTGGCTTGCGAGTTGCGAGTCTAAAGGCTGGCATACACGGGGCAACTTCCGCGGGCGATTTGTCGTATGCAACTCAAATGACTACATGTAACAGTATATGCTAGTTGGGCATAGCCCGACCTTCGCGTATCCGCCAATACGCGAAGGTCGGGCTACGCCCAACTAACAGTATGCATGGGTAAAAGTTCCGCAATTCTTGATCGTATGCGGAACTTTTACCCATAGTTGCACGGAACCCGTAATTTAATTCACGGACCCTCCCCCTGTTCCGCCGCTGCTGTTTGTTGTGGGCGGGACGTGGGCGCCCTATTTTAGAATGGATGTCCCGCGGTTGCTAAGCCTGCATGTATTGTTATCTCATTCTCGCGGGCTATAGCTATAAATGTACATGTATAGAAGTTATGAATAAATTATTTTGATGGCAAGCGGAACTAGTTCTGACGAGCGGGGGGGGTCGACCGAACCCACCGACCCCCCCCAGCCTACGGGCCTGACACCCAGGAAAGTTTATTTTGTATCAAATATGTGCCCATATGCAGAGACGTATCAAATATGTGAAATCCATTCGCCGCACAATAATGTTCTCATATATGGCACAAATATGTGGTTCCCAGTATGGCGGTACGGACCCACCTTCCCCTATCCTTGGCCTCGTGTTTTATAATTGACAAGAAATTTTTAAAAACATTTTTTTCCCTAGTACATGTACAGCAGCAAATGCAAAGCAAAGAGATATCTGGAGCAGCTCCACAAAGACTGGTGGTTCGGTGTTCCAGACTGCGTGCTATGTATAACTTTGTTTTTTTTTTTTACATACACCGTATAAGTAGTACTTACAGTCATAAACTGAACACGGCTCGGACAGCTAGAGAAGAGAAACATCCACATCCGGATCATATACGTGGATATAGCAACTAACTAACCTTACGACTTTTGCTCATAGTTGCAAATTTTTAGGGGGGGGGGGGGGGGGGGGGGGGGGGGGGAAGAGAGAAGACAACCGCACGACAATTTCGGCAACTTACGAACAGATGGATCATGTAGGCACTGTCTGTTAAAAACCATTGCCATGCATGGATAAGTCAGTTCAAATTCAATGTCTTCATAATCGTTCTACCCGCCAAAAAAAGACATTGATTATCTACGTACCGGGCTAGTTAGTTCAATATCTTCGTCTTCCGCTTTCTTCCACTAATCAGAATTCATCTGGTTAGACTAATCTAAAAAAGACGATCGATTACTAGTACCGGGGTATGAACATACCGGGCTAGTCTATCGTTCGTCGTCTTCCGCTTTTCTCTCTTCATCAAAACTCATCTGGTTTGACTCACCTAAAAAAAGACGATCGTTTATCCACTTACCGGGCACTAAGAACATCCGTGTCAACACTATCACAATGAATTTTCTAAAATGCACGTGTTTCGCGACGTGTAATTGGAACAAACAAGACATCTGCAGTATCCATGGCTTCGCCGCAACCAATCGATTTAATACAACCATCAGCGCGATCTGCTTGTATCACTGGTATGTTTGTAATATGTCCTCGAAATATGCGTTAATCTTAAGATGCATCCTTAGGTCCACCGCGCGTATCCCGTCTGTCTACGAGTGGTATTACAGGTACCTCTAGTAGTACCGGTAGTGTCGCCGCAGACTCTCGTAATGAAGAAAGTTCGGGGGCAGTGACACACAGGATAGAAGCAGTAGAAAAACAAGTAGTTCATCTAAATGATCTACATGACAATCTTGCAGTCTGATTTCACCAATCATTCACAATTCAATTTCTTTCAACATACAAATGATTTCAAGCTATGAAGTGATTTTAATACATGTACATGGAAAAACGAGCATGTTAACATAGAAGAATGATTGGGATGCCTAACAATGAATACACATCTACATATATAACATACTAGCTATTACTCATACAGTATATGTTAAAGGCATACATATTATTTGTCCAATCATGCACATATGTTATCTTTCCATTGCCATGTTCCTTATATGTGCACGTAGGCCCACACTCATGGCAGATTGAGATAGAATTCTCTACAGATGAGGATGGCACAATCACTAGATCATTCGTCAACCCCTGTCACAAAAGTAGCCATTAAAATTCCATGCATTTCCTAAAATGTTGAAAGAATAATTAATACACTTATCAAGTAAAATAAGTGGCTTAATTCACCTTGCCATCATACATAAATGTGACATAATCTTGTACTTTCACTTTCTCATCCCCTCTTCTGCCTGCACATGAGTTGCTGCAGTAGACCATACAGTCCAGCCTTAAAGGAGCCACTCCCATAAGTTGACACTCTTCTCCTTTAAGTATAGAGTCAACTGTGCCAATTAATCCATCCACTCTTTGTATCTTAATACTGGATAACGTGGTACTTGTCTGGTTAGTGTACATGTGTGTACAAAAGAAAAAAGTGTTGTTAAACCATTTATTATTTCATCAATATACATACCATCTTTATGCTGGTTTTGATTGCTTTTCACCACCATACATAAATTGTTGCACTTCAGGTGAATTAAACAGCCTCAGTATATCACTGCTACACCTGCATGTAAAACAGTGCAACTAGGCTAAATATTATAGCAATGGTTGGGAATAATATACCTGTCATTATTTGGTCCATAGAGTCCACCAGATACTATGTGTTCAAACTGTTCACGTACAGCAAAACCAACTGCTATATCGTGGCTTGGTGAATGGCGGTGAGAGTGAATGTTCCTCTCTCTTACTAGAGAATTGAATGCCTCGCACCTGTACAGGTTATTTATGGATAAGTGGATAGCTTTAAAAATTCGTACCTCTCAGTATTGTAACTTGATGGTGGGCCATAATCACGAAGACATTGAGGTAGGTGAAGCAGAAGGTGAATTTTGTACTTCCTCAAAAGAGATGGGTCGTGTGTTTTTACAGCTAGTACAAAGGCATTGCAAGCCACTTCGTAATCACTTATGCAACTTTGCCTCACCACGTCGCAATAAACAATCCTAAACACCTTTAAAAGCAGAAAACAGTGATCAATTTAAGTTCATCGTTTAACAGCCTTACATTTATCAGTGTTGTCCACATCTCCATCTCTCCGATTGTTAAATATGGTTGGAGAGCGAACAGTGACATCTGAGCAAAAGCTTTCAGATCTCTGCCAACCAGGGAACCCGAATATCGGCATATTCGCTTTGCCCTAGGCTTCACATGAAATCCAGAATAATTGAAGGCCTCCATAAAAGCCTGAAGCCTCAGTTTGTCTTTGCTCTTCAATTTACCCAGAAGGGTGCGAACAAAGTATTTGAGTGGTCCCAGCAAAAGTGTGTGCAATGCCTCAAGAGGAATACACCTGTATATTTTAAAAAAGAGATAAAAATTATATACATGTATTTTACATTGCAAACTTACCGAAAAGCATCAATCGATAGCTCTAATATTACTGTTTGCTGATCACACAGCCCAGATGCAGTCTTCAGCTCAGTTCGTCGTTCCCCGCGTGCCGAAGCAATTTTCTGAAATTCAGAGATGCTTGCCTCCTTACTTCGCATAATCCCTATCACATCAGGTGAGTCATTTACATTGGCCTATAAGGTTGAATGAACAGTACAGCAGGTTGGAATTAAATGACTGTACATACCTTACACACTCTGCAGAACATTATTGGTCCTCCAGTCATGTGGCCAAGAATTTGTGATGCTCTGGGATTGTCACAGAGTATCACAAGCACTGGAGCAATAACAAATACATTCTGGTTGGACTTGGCATCAAACATCTCCACTCCCTTTTCCAGCGTGCAAAGATCTTTGACAACAGCACTCATCATGTCAACAGCTGTTGCGGTATTAGATGCACACAACAGATGAATGTGACGGAGTTGATGGTTTAGCTTTATTGGAAGACCAGCCAAAAGCCATTGTTTGCTGCGGTTTCCACTGAGATCATCAGAGTACAGCAATAATGGAGCAACAACCACAGCCATTCCTTTGGCTTTCTCCTTTATGGGATGTGGAGAGGTGAAGCATTTTGTTTCCTATTTGCAGAAAAGGATAATAGTAAATCACTGTATTACATGTAATGCTATGAAGATGAACCTCTGAATCCATCTGATACCAGATATAAGATCTCTGTACCAGAATTGCAACAGCATTGGGCACAGGCAGTACTCTGACAATCTGATGTTCCTTTATAGTGACTTCATCACCAAGGAAAAGAGTATCATCTTCTGCTGTTAAAGTAAGTGATGCACTGGGAAACAGCTTGGAATACTGCCACATATTGTACAGGGGGAGAACTGACACATGAATCTCCTTATCATGTGCCTAGAATTAAATTTAAATGTATACAAATGTACAATATCATGTATTAGATGAGCTTACATCAATGCAATATCGCTGTACTTTAGCTACCACTGGTTCAGATCCAAGGTAATCATTATGAAATTCGATGAAGTCATTGACATATATGACCTCGCCCTTGTACTGAATTGTAACAGTTTGATAGACTGCCTCCTTATTCCATTTATCAGCCTCCCACATCTCACTATGAATTATACACTTGAAAGTATTTCATAGATCAGAAATACGACTTACGATACAACATCCGTGTGTGATAACTTTGTATAGAGTTGCTGATATCAGGATTTCTAAAACAACGCTGCGCAACATCAATGGGCCCATTTAGATAAAAGGGTTCTCCAGCCTCAGTATGCATCTAAATGGAATGTTGGCAGTCTGTATAAGATCTATAATTGTGTGATAAAATAATTACACAGCATACCAGTGATGGTGCTGTATAGCCAGGCAAGTTAAATTTCTTTAACTGATACATAGATGGTGATGAAGGATTGTCCATTTTGAAAATGTGGCAAATAAACTTCACATTTCTTTCCCCCTAACGGTATATATGCAAATCCAATTACTGTCGATTCATCACTTCCAAAGCACAACATACTGGAGGACGAGTACTGTGAAGAAATGCATATAGAAGTGCAAACCGTTCAGAAGGAAATGGTTCTGTATCACGATCTGTACCACTTTCCAGATGCTGCAATACACCTGAATACAAGAAGATTTAACTATATAACTTCCAGCAGCAAGTTTTAACTTACTTGTCATTGCCACGGTAGAGTCTTCACATTCAGATTCAGACTGAATATCTGATTCTGAGTCAGAACCCCCTGATGCAATGCTTTCACATGCTGACTCCTCTGCAGTTGGTACTTCAGGGCAGGGCACTTCAGGGCACATGGAATCTAAATTGACATCATAGTCTGCTCCGTCTATATTGAACTGCATAGGTGAAATAGTGTGGATATTTATATTGTACTTGCACCGGGCATCATGTACCTCATTTGTCTCATGAGACTCAAGAGCTGTAGCAAACTCTCTGTGGCTGCTGGATAGTTGATGACGACGAAGTACTGACGGATATTCAAATTGAACCTTGCAAATTCTGCAATATCTATCAACACCTGTGGGGCATAATTTGTATCAATTGCAACATAAAATACTGGACATGCATTAGGCTCCGTTATTAATAATAAACGAAATGCTTGAGCTTATATCCCATGAATAAAAACATCCAGTGTAACAGATACGCCCACTCCCGCACAGGCAGGTTCATATTGAAAGACCTTTGTATACACTAACAGCCAAAGACATAGAAGTCAACCCCGGCCCCCCACTGCGAAATCATCTTTCGCGCCTGACTTTTTAAGCTCCTTATATAGAGCCAAACGTAAAGAATGCACAGCTAGCGGGCATAAAACGCTACGGCCTCAGTGGAACGTAACAGTCTGTACACTGGTACATGTACCTGTTGCACTATTTTCATGACGTCAAAGAAGATCACGTGATTTGAGTGTGAATCGTGGGTGCATTTATAGCAGACACTTAAAGATATTTAGAGGACTTATGTACACGCATCAGTGCAAGTATGTCTCTATAGCCGATCGCGAAACTAGAGCCCGGTGAACCTCATAGCCTATTAACAGGTTTATATTATAATAGTGGAATCGTATACTGGCGCCATTTTGTTAGTGCCAATATGGGCGTCATATGTTTCACATATTTGTTCCATATGTTACAATTTGTAACGTATATGTGGCTCATATGTGCTCCATATATGTGCTGCAATATTTGGTACATATATATTACTAAATATATGTTCCAGATGACATATGTGTATCATATATGTGCCCATATATGATACATTGATGTGCACTAGTTCATATTTGATACATTTTTGGAATTGCCTGGGTGTGTAGTTTTGAAGTGATTGTATCCTTTCTGTGCATCGGTGATCAAAGTTCGTTCGTTCGTTCGTTCATTTCGTTTTGTTCGTTGGCGGCTGCTCGATTATGGCACAGCAAAAAAAACGCGTCAAATCAATCATTGATTCACAATTGATTTCACAGTAAAATCAATCGCAAATCAAGCGCACTTGATTTTGCTGTGAAATCATGCGTTGATTTAACAATTGATTTAAAATCTGTTGAAAAATCAATAATTGATTTGATGCGTTTTTTTGCTGTGTGGCTGAAGAGGTTGTAAAATAGACAATGGTGAAGCTTGGGAGAGATACGTAAAGCGGTTTAGAAGCAATTCTGAGGCAGCAGAACAATTCATCGCTGATGGTAAATTAGTTGGCAATGAAGACCAAAGTAGAAGGTTGAAAAAAAAAAAAGGGTTGATTAGTGCTAATGATTCTAAAGGATTGGGAACATTATCAGAAGAACCCCTAGAGCACAACAATAAAAACCTTCGCATATACAGAGCATTTAGCTAGGAAAACTACCCAGCATGCCAACTTGTCTGATGTAATAACACAATTATGGATTAAGTCTGATCCTATAGTTAGAAGCTTTCAATATGCTGTCAAATGCTCGTTTTGTGGTGAGGAGCACAATGTCCGGTCTTGTACACAATAGCATGCAAGATCAAGTTGCTTATCTTTGGAAGAACATCTACTTGCCTGCATGTTTGCAGATGATCAGGATCAGGATCAGGAGACAGGAACATAATCTGAACTTTGTCTGTCAGCATGCACCATATTTGCTAATTCTTGATTTTACATTTTTGATTTTTATGTAGTAAGGTTCATATATAGTGTTACTTTTTGTACTTCAATTGTGTAAACTAATAAGGATGTCTGCAAAGATATCTTAAAATTTAATACTTAATGATATTCAAATGAAATAGAACTTGATTATGTTGGTTTGAAATATTCAAATCTTATAATCATTCAACTTGATTAATAATAAACATTTTCTTGTAACACATAATCAGAATAATTACAAAATATCATTTGTTTCTCTAAACTCACTAATGTCTACATGACCCCTATTTTCAAACCACTGTGCGTTGGTCAAGGATGAGATATGCCATCGCTACAGCCTTTGACACAAATGGTTCGTACTGGCCATTGAGGTAAGTGTCGCTTAGGATGATGCTTAAATTAGTTCGGCCATCATCTACACCACCATAGAATTGCATACTTACAAATTAAGACGACAGGCTTACCCTTACCTGTACTAGGAGTGTCATTCTCATCCATTGGAAGCGATGTAGCTTCAGCTAGTATCGGTCAGCACGCACCATCCATAGTGGAAATTGAATCAATCATGCTATCCCTTTCCGTGAGTTCAAAAACATCAAGATGGGGTTGGGTGTGCAAGTGCTTTTCATTCTTTATTGCTACAGTATACTGCCAAGTGGGGGCACTTACCTTCATGCTCCTCATCTTCCACTTCTGCATCACCTCCAAAAAGTAATGCTGCTAAGTTTCCATCACCTTTGGGGACGAAAGAAGAAAGTAACTAGCTATGGCTAAGCAATAACCAGCTATACCTATTATTTCTTTTCTCACAATATCCAATGAAAATAGTAGCAGTTGAGTGCAGTATCCAAACACACTACTAAATATGTATGTGTATGTGTGTGTGCATCATGTATGTGTATGTGTGCATGTATTGTAAATCTGTGTGTTGCACATGTGAGGTATACATATGTGTGTGTGCAAATGCTACGTGTGTACAACACACAGTGTCAGTAACAAGCACACATGACATTCAAAATGAGCACACATGCAGTACCAGACCTACTGTTTATATCAAAGTGATACCACCATCCCACCTCCCCTACCCCCTCACTCCACTGCTATCGGAATGGAGTCCAGCAGAGAACACACAAACTACATGTAATGATCTTTACGTTTTAAGTAGAAGTACATACTTACATACATTTAAGTGCTGTTGGGGGAGGGGTAAGAGGTGGGGAGGGGGTAAGAGGTGACGAGAAAGACATAAATAACAATGAAACATTGCTACACAACACATGCACCCCTTCCTGTACCTGTACTCACATGTAGCCTCTATGCACACTTTCTGTACACCATATGCTTACCATTATCCTCATGGGTTCTGAAGAGGTGAACAAGATGGAGTTCTTTTCATCATCTTTCTCGCCATCTAGAGGTAAAACACCAATCCATTTTACACCATCTCTGTGCAACGACCTACCTTGTCATCTACCACTTCCTGATAATGTTCTTCAAGAAGGTACATTACATTATGTACAAATCTACACACACACAAGCACACGCCCACACTCACGCATGTACGCCCACACGCAATCTTATGCATACTGATCCCAGTCTTCGCACACGTGTTACCCTTTGGCTGGTCGCGAGTAGTGGAATCCAAGAAGTCCGTGGCCGTCATGTACAACAACTTCAGCTAGTATATCGGTAAGCATGCACCATCCATGCCGCATGATGGAAATTGAAACAGAATCAATCACGCTATCTCTTTCTGCGAGTTCAAAATATTCCAGTCTTTTCACATTAGAGATAGAGTTGAGTTTGTAAGTGGCTTTCGTACTTTGACTTCGTCTTGAACTAGAAACCATTCCGACAACTGAAAGCAGCCATTTTTAATAGCACGTTATTATCTATTATTATGTGTATTAGTTGGGCGTAGCCGGTCGGGTTACAATTTGTTTCCAATACGCTGCGGCTCACGCTTCTCAAGGGCGGATCCAGCGAGGGGGTCCTGGGGGTCCTCAGGACCCATGATGAATATAATTACTATATTAATACCCCAGTCACGTGCGCATAAAGGTGCTTCGTCCTCGACGACGCGTCGTTTAAAAGCATTCTTCGTATATCATATAGGCGTCGGAAGGTAAATTAATGATCATCATTACGTACATTTGGGTCTGGGTACGAGACTAGAGGGGTAGGCGGCTGATTTAATTTCATACAATGACATCGTTCGTACACGCGACAGTGACATAGAGATGATGTACCATCTCTGGTGACGCATGCGTCGCCTATGTGATTCCCGCGATTTTTTTCAATGACTCACTTGACCAGCATTTATACGTGCCAAGAGCTAGGTGGTTTTCAAACTGCAGGCCGCTGAAGATTTATGCAGCTGATGTGCAGGGGGCGAAATAGAATACTGTTCATTGCTTGAAGTAGGTTATCTGAGTATGATCGAAGTAATAACTAAGCGCACGTACAAATTAAATCTGACGAAACTGACAGATGAAACACACCCATTTAAAATCCACATAAGCTTGGTAACAAGAACTTAACTGAGTGCAAGTGACTGCCTCCATTTGCATGCAATCTCTCTATGGAATAACATGTAAAAAAATTGCGCGCGCCCCTCCCGTCATCTATTATTCATGTCGGACCCCCCCCCCCCCCCCCCCCTCGCCGAATTCCTGGATCCGCCACTGCTTCTGATATCGCAGCCGTAACGCCGAAGAAATTTATAGCAATTGCGATACGCCAATTATATTACCCGGGCGTATATTACCCGATCGATTCACTGGTGCATTGTTTCCAAAATAAGGTACGTCACGCCAGTGACTTGCGTATTCATATAGGCGTAACGCCAGGGTGTGACTTCCTTTGGCGTACAACGTCCGGTAGGAGTTAGCCGTGTAGTCATATTTGTATTGCGTTTTAGTGCTAGTGGAAGTATCTGTATTTTCAAAGCATGCCTTCACGTCAACGAAAACGTTAAGCAAAGTTAAAAGCTATATATACTGACAACAAAGAAGAAATTTTGGCGAAGCGGCATCCAAGGCAATGGCCAGGTCTCTTTACAAAAAGAAGTCTGAGGTAAAGTGAGACGAAGAACGACGAAAATATAGAAAGAATCACGAAAGACAATTGGACGCTAAACGAAAGCTCTACCATAAACATGCCAAGACCGAGCGGGCTGGGGTTTAGTGAATCGACTAACGCGGTTAAGATAGAAGCCTGAACATTGGACCCGGTACTGTTCTTTTCTGCCAGTATGCTTCAAGTACTTATTCCTTCCAACCCCAACCTCAAAACGGATTCTACACTAATAGAATACGCTGAAACCCGTTGGCATACCTTCCGGCCACCTCGACAGCTGCACGATCCGATTCCGCGGTGGTGATACGCTGCCAAACAACGCAATAGTTGTTCCTTTAGACAACACCTAAAACTGAACTAGCTAGTCCCAGTGGCGGATCCAGGAATTGGGAGGGGGGGGGGGGGGGGCACCGGCGAGGGTGTGGCAAGGGGTGGGGCGAAGTAGTAGGCGGGGCCGCCCCGGGGAGGGTGCGGTAGGGGGGCACCCCTCCCGCCCAGCTAGGGGGTGTGGGGGAGCGCTGTAAGCTCCCCCACCGGGGTCTGGGGCGGAGCCCCAGAAGCCAACGCTTTTTGCGTAGAAAACCCCCCAAAAAGTACGTAAAAACTGCACTAAAAATGTAATTACTGATCGAGGCTGGGGAGCGACAGATCAAGAGCTCAGCTGCTATATGTTCAATGCGCCGATGCATCGCCGTTGATAGCTCATGTCCTGAAGTTGAACTCACCGTTTATTCGTTTAGAAGATATTGAAATACTACCTCACATGACGCGTGGGCGTTAATTGCTTTGTTTGCCTCCACGGAAATATATGGGCTAATTTTGGGGTTATGCTCGGTTTTTGGTACTTTTCGATATGCTCTCTAGAGGGAAAATTGAATAGCATACGCTAAACGGTCGGCTAATGATCTCTGCCTGTACTTCTCAAGCCCGTAGCCAGGTCAGGAAAAGGGGGGGTTCGAAAAAAAAAATGTGGACCCAAAGTGGGCGTGGGTCACCAAAAGGGGGAGGGTGCGGGAAGGGGGTGTGCCCCCTCGCGCGCTTCGCGCGGAAGCTTTTGAAAACATTGATTTGGCAACACAAAAGAATTAATAGTTTGCAGACACATGTACATGTACGGTGATGTACCAAAACACTCACAACCGAAAAATAAACAAGTTGAGCAATTCAATTTCATGCGACCTTCCAAGCCAAGGTGAGCTGCCTGATATGAAAAGAGGGGAAGGGGCTAAACCTAACATGTCGTTTTGCTATGCAATCTAAACCGATCTTCGCTTAAAAAAAAAACAAAAAAAAAAAAACAATGCTTCTGATTTAATGGCTGCTTAGTCATATATGAATTAATGGGACATGAAAAATACTACATATTTAGGCAGGTTATACATTTATATACAAACACAATTAATTAGTATACAGTGACAGAGTGTTTTAACAGAATTCAAGGGCGGATAATAGAGTCAAGTTCAAGCTTCCTTGGGTGCAAATGGGACAACTTCATCTAAGTCCACGTCCATGTCATAACGTATATGCAGGAGAGCAAGGCTAGAAAGACGGCTATTTCCCATCGAGGCTCTCATATAATTGTGCAGTCTTCGAAGAGCACTAGCACTCCGCTCGTTCACTCTCTCTTTTCTTTTGTTGGGAGCTACCCGGCATAGTCGATCGGCCCGGCGATTATTAATGCGACGGCGTATAGATTAATTATTAAACCGGCGCAAATTGCTTTTTAATTATTGATCTGAGACGTAATTTGATAATTATTACAATAAATACAGATTAACCGTTACGTTGTACGTTATTAGTCAGGGAAGCCTAATCGCCTAAATCCGCCTTAGAGAGCTGCCTGCACGGCGGCACCGTAGTACTTCCACGTAAGCGGAGTGCAGGACCTTTATCCTCTGAGGGGGGGGGGTTCGTTCGAACCCCCCGAACCCCCCCTGGCTACGGGCCTGCTTCTATTGTAGAGCCAAATGCTATTACGTGTCACGCGATAAAAGCAATCATATTCATACTTGGCCCTGACCCATGTATCGTTATGTACGTAGGCGTACGTATAGGCCATTTCTGCCGTAGCTATACCTCTGCGCTGCGTTTGCATACGGTCGCGTACACATAGTCGTACATGTACGTGTATACGTAGGGGCGGGACTCTCGGGGGGGGGGGGAGGGGGGGGGGGGGGGCACGGGCCCGTTGTGCCCCCCCCCCCTGGATCCGCTACTGAACTACTGTCCATACATTGCTATTTTCTACACGCTTATCTACAGCTATGTGTATAACAGTGTATTGTTCATATACATGTATACGCAGCAGCTGCCTTTAGACGGTAATTTGAAACCTAGCAACGTACGCGCGCGCTCCCTTGCCTTAAATCTACCTATATAGAGGAATCTCACAGTGACGTCACAAAACGATGAATTTTAACCCTCCTACTGCGGAAGGCATATATATATGCCCAATAATTGCTCTCGCGTAATGCGACGGGCATATATATATGCCCGGCAGGATAATTGAACTGTAACGCCTGTTTCCGCGCGAAGCGAAGCGTTCATTACAGCATTGTTGTTTAGAACAAAGACTCCCGACATCTGCATGCAATTCGCCGTGTAGCTAACTTATACCTGTCAGCCGTATTTGAATAGTAAGCCTAACTCCATTTGTAGCCCACAACAGGTGCTCGCGTCTAAGTGTCTTAAAAGCAACAAAAAGTGGTGAGATACGTTGAAACTGGTATAACAACCCTTAAATGAACATGTAGGTTCTTAGAAAGCTAATTCTCATTGTAACAAAGACTTCTCCCGTGTAAGCGTACGATAACGTACGATACGGCACGGAAACAACGTTCGCACCGTGTATGGAACACACGGGTAGCGTTAAAAAGGCATAGCGAGTGAAGCTGGGGCACTTACCAACGTGTGTTGACGAAATAGGCAATACAGAGCACAGAGTTCTAACGAAAACGTTCCAAACGCGAGTAGCAAATAAAATCAATTACTATGCTAAAATTCCTTTCGCAATACGTCACGTTATGAATAATTAATGAGCAGCAGCAGGAGGGCTAACAGCCGCCATCTTGACAGAGTAGTATGCCTTTGTGGTGTGGGGTCGTTGGCTGTTCTAATAATAACGGTACGGGAAAGCAGGTTAGGTTTTATAAGCTATATTTGCTATATTGGAACATTTAGACAGTAGGATGCATATGCGTGATTTATCCACCGAACGAAGTGCACGATGTCTCGCTAGCATTACTAGTAATCGCTAAGACCTTACCACCTATGCAGTTGCACAAAACCAAGTCTACGTTGCTTGTATGCGGTGATCATTTCATCAAAGGTTAGCCTCTTAATTAGTTTTACATATATACCACTGATACACCTACTATAACTTGCACGTGGACCTGCAAAGTTCTACGATGAATTAAATCCTGATTCCTGACTGAGTGCCAACTCAGAACATGGGTCATTCTAAAGTTACAGTTCGAGACATGTATCGCGGATGTAGGATAGGCTTCAAGCTGCCAATGCATGTATACATGCATGCATGATGACAGCTGCAATGAAACTGAACTGATTATAAAAGTAATGCAAATATACTTCATTGCAGCTGGCATTGTAAGGGATATACTGTTGTCAAACTCGATGCTCAATGGATAATGTTTCATGCCATGCATATGCAGACAGATTTCTCAGCAAATTAAAGCATGATCTAACAGGCATGGAACTATAGAAGAATTGAAAAAGCTTATACTATCAAGGAGTTGAAGATGGCTTTGGAAAAAAAAGAATAGTTACTCAGCAGTTCTTTGATGGAGATGACGAGAAGAGCCGGTGATCTACCATATATACTATACTGGATTGCCAAACCATGCATATCACACTGCTAGGACTTCATATGTAATGCTTGGATAGGATATCCTCATTTCAGCAATTGATTTTGTGCATGTGTAAGGCTGAATGTTACACTGCAAGACAGAGCAAATTATGGAACTACAATATAGATTGTTTTGAGATTTTATAGAAAGATCTTAAAGTCTTAGAGCCAGACTGACCTGGAGCACTTATAAACACCAAAACATGCACAGTCCACAAGGTTCTATCAGTTTCATTTCACAAGGATATGGTGGAAGAGCCAGTGATAATTTTGTTACAGAGCACTGCATGTGCATGCATGGGCTACTTAATAAGCTCCTACCATGCAGGTGGTTGCATAATGGCTGATAGAGGGTTTAATGTTGCTGATTGTGTTGGAAGTGTGGGTGCTATAGTTCTGTATTGTAATGCCTTCATTAAATAAAGGAAAGCAATTCACAATTGTCATGCACCAACTGAAGAATTTCCAATGTTAGAATTATACAATTCTAAGAGACATAGCTTCTCTTGATGACCTTTTAGTGAAAGACCAAGATGTATTGCCATGCATCTTGGACAAGATTGTACATGTGTGCTTTGCCTTAACTATGTCCTTATGTTGTACCATTGGATTAGGCAAGTATGTTCACGTTCACATAGCATTGATACAAGCATGTATATATTGACATGCATGCACAGACTTCAACCCAAAAGAGCAGGGCAGCAACATAGGTACAAGCCTCTCCATGCAGTCATAAAGGGCTGAGAGCATCATGTTGAGCAATTATCCAAGGTTTTGTGCTTTTATGAGCGATAAACCTGTAGCATAACGCTTACAATACAAGCTCAATATAACTGTATTTATCCTTTGACAACTCGAAGATTAATTCAGCCCGGTGTTCGTTTCCATCAGTCGATCGTCAGAACAATACGCGTACGCACCCAGCCTTCATTGTATGCTTATAGGTTCTTGTCTTTCGACGTATACGTACTGGAGTGAATAACGGTATACGGATAGCTCACAGCCGGAAGTAATAGAGGCTCCACCGGCTGCATGATCTATGGTAGTAAAGACGATGATACTGTAGTATACAGTCACTGTATACTACAGTATCATCGTCACCATTATACATGTTCCACAAAACCTATACAGGATAACAAGAAAGCTTAGTTCGATATCTTTTCTTTGATTCCGGGTCGAAGTACTGTGAATCGATGTTATCGAACGCTGGCACTCCATAGGTCGCCATATAAACCACTCTGTCAAGATGGCGGCTATTGTGGTTACCATGGTCACGTACCATTTCTGAGAACCCTCTATACTCAGATTACACATCAGTAAGAGGAATCTAAGAGTCCTATAGATTGCAAGGAATACACTAAGCCATATATTATATTGAACACTCCTGGCAGATAAAAAAAATTTGGGGAACAAGTAAATCAAAATATTCTCTATCGAGAAAGTGATTGGTGGTGCAAAAAGCAAGGAAACAAGGTACAGTATGTTAAAGTGAGGTTTGGTAGGATCCTACAACTATAACAGTCCTACATTTGCAAATAGGCTTCTTCATTTGCAAATAGATTTCAGGACTGTGAGTTGTAGGATCCTACCAAACCTCACTTTAACATACTGTACCTTGTTTCCTTGCTTTTTGCACCACCAATCCTACATTCCCACCTATCACTTTCTCGATAGAGAAGTTTTTGATTTACTTGTTTATTGTAAAAGGGCAAGGTCAGGCTTTGACCACTACATGTAACAACTACAATGACCACCTTTTGTGCTAGAACAGCACTAGAGATTTTTGAAATATGTGCAGTCTATACATGTACATCAATGTGAAAACTTGTTCGCTTTATGATACCCAGTGACAGTCAGGCACAATAACAATTACGTGTATGTAAGCTTACTTGCATTAGAAATTATGTTGTTTCTACATGTAACAAAGAAAATACAATTACATAGTACACATAAAAACATATAAGTAATAAAATCACAACTAACATTAGACACTGTGTATGCATGAATTTAAGGTGTTTGATTAATGTTCATTCCTCTTGCAGCGAACCAGAACACACAACTTGAGGGAACCAGAACACACACACAACCTGAGTGTGCCAGTTGTAAAATCAACAAGGGCAACTTCAGCTCATGTAGTAGATTATCCTCCAAGAACTACTCTCAGTACTTTGGTCTGATCACTATGCAATGACTGCTTCCAAGTAATCATGAGGTCACTGTCATATGTATGGTGAAATATCAACTGGATCAGAAAAGAAGAAATATCTTCAGGAATATCACCCTTGGTTAGCTTACTCTGACACTTATCACCATTATAGGAGGACAGTGTAAACAGTAGTAGGCCAAACTGCTTCCAATCCAAATTTTGCACTTTCCTATCTTCTGTTTCATATGTGTACATAAAATGTTCTCTATACTCATCTACGTCATCACGACTGCTTGAACGATCAAAGTCAATCAATCTAATTCCATAATCTTCACCTACACAGACATTGGGCAGTCTGACATCAAGGTGAGCCAGACCAAGACGGTGAAGAAAATCCAGTCCATCAATAATTCCACCAGCAAGATCCGGAAGGCACTGTTTTGCTACATGTTCAGTTAACTGATATTTCATTGCCCGAAATACATATAAATCAATAGGGTCCTTTAATTGATCGAAAGGTAAAACAAGGTGTTTGTCATAGTTGTCTCTGTCTGTTTGATTCATCTTTAGGTATTGTATAACCAGATTTTTCAATGCAGACTGATGTGACAAGTTACCAGGTAATTTGAAGTAATATGTTCCATTCGTCAACAATATAGAAAATTTTGACTTAACCTGCTTCAAGGTGGTACAAGCATAATCTTTAAGTTTCCCCTGAATGAAATCAAGGTCTTGCTTAGACAAAGGAACTAAGAAGGGTTCAGGAGAAGGATTTATTTTTAATTGTTGCACAAGCTGGATTTGTTTTCCAAATGTTTCTTGTACCATTTCTTTGATCATTTCCATCGTTAAACTCGTAACATTGCAAACAAATTTGCACTCATCCCAAACAACTTCTACTTTACATGCAAAGTTGTTAGTGCTGTCTGCCTCATCCTTTGGGAATGTAAAACCAACCCATGACGTAATAGAAGGCTCAAAATGACGTATATAACGTAACAAATCAATCAAGTTGGCAAACAATTTAGTAATTGTGTCTGTCATAGGAGAAGAATTGATCTCAAACAAGATTGCAGGTACAAAATTCCACAAGATGGCCACGTCAGGTTTAAAGTGAGCCGATGCTATAAATGATGCCAATAGTTGATCAATTTCAGAAATGTGGGTATAATCAATGGAGTAGTAATAAGAATCCTTTAATGTAGATTTTGTACTATATGTATTATCTTTACTTAAGCGAGGCAACTTTCCTCCTTTTGCTTTCCATTTCTTAAAGAAAGACGAACTTTCATGCTTACCAGTCGATTGATTTAGAACTGCAATTAACCAATTACACAGACGTTTACCTTTATTGCATGTAGATTGACCTTCAGTGATATCATAGAGATTGTATCGATGTACTGGAGGAGCACATTTAAAACCATTTGTCTTAATGATGCAATTCTTAAAACAATCATCTCCACATTTTAGTTGACAAGATGGAGTTGTGCTACTTGATTTTGTAGCCGAATCTGAAATGTTAATGTTTTGGACAGGTAATAATGAATAAATGCACTCAAATTTATATTAGGTACAGATTAGAGAAGTTCGCATGTACAATACGAGTCAGAATAAAGTTGGCACCATGCATTACGGTGTAATAGTACTGCGCTACGTTCGCAAGATGTTGCGATTGGAAAATATTTTGTTATGGCCGTAATACTATTACAATACTACTCCCGCACAGTGTTTGGACATGTCGGGTACATGATGTACATTATGTCATGTTCCGACAGGCGATGAAAACTCGCATGCTAAACGTCCAATCATATCTTTGCGCCCTTGTAGTTGAATGAACTAAAGCAGTTCGTAATCCCGCGCTAGGTTATACATAAAATGCCCCTTGTGTGTACGATCTAGGTTATACATAAAACAGCCCCTGTGTGTACTATCAGTTCTAAATGAAAAAGGCTAGTTTTTTTTTTTTTTGGTTTAAGCATTTAGAGCTCCTTCATCTTGTCCTTTTGTCCGTTCTGCAATCGCGTCTTCTGTTGGCAACAGTTGCGAGGTTTTGTACAGGCAGCAATGTTATTACTTCAGGTAAACCACAAGCATATGCAATGATTATCATTAGCCACACTCCGAAAGGAGCATTAAATAAATCTACAGATGTTGGTACCGTTTCTCGTTTATCACCTGAAGTATGCGAGGGAATCATCTACATAGAAAAGTATTCACTGTATTCATTTTCAAGGAAGGCCCCTACTTTAAAATGAGTTCGCTCGTATAACATAATGTTGAAAGCTTATCTTATACAAGGAAATGCCCCAATCTTACAGCTAAACCAGCCAAAACAAAGTTGGGAATTTTAACCTAAAGATACTGATACTATGGATATATAATTCTACTTTTAAAATTGAGTTAGGGACAATAATCAACATAGTTGAAGGAGGAGAAAAACAACATCTTCATTTGTGCTACAGTGGAGAACATGATAGTTGGCCAAATAATTTTTTCTCATAAACTTGTACTTTTGAATGGAGTATCTCAGTAGCCTTACATCTTTATTAAAATCTAATTGCACACATCTGTGCCTATACCACTTGGCCATATAAGCCTCAAAAAGAAATAGGTCACATGACTTCTAAATCTCATTTATTGCACTTCAATAACAATTTTTAAAGTACATACACCAAAAATGACAATACCTGATTCTTTCACTCTTTTTGGAGTACTTGATTCTGCATCTGTTTTGGATGAACAGATTAAATGCATATGTGTGTTGTGCAGATGGCATACATGTACATGTACCTGTTCCCTGCACCATGGCTGGTCTACCTGCAAACTTGCGGACATATTGTTGTACACGTATGTTAAACTGTTATTTGCATGTTTGGACTTATTCTACACATTCATTGCTTGAATGTGAAAAAACTAGCACAGATAAAGCTCAACAACAGAGAAACCAGCTGTTGTAAATGTAAGTCAGAAAAAGTTTCCCACCATTCTTCTACGGTGATACACTAGGCATGTACGGTAATTAGTGAATGACATTATTACGCCATGCTAGAGGAATACAGCGCAAAGCCTCAATACAATGCTACGTCACGATAATTAAACTGTGCGGGGAACTTTTCTGACTGGTACCGTGTATATACTAAAAAAAAAAAATCAGCATCTTCATCTAATCACCACTTAATCATCATCAGCATCTCATCATGATTACCATTGTCATTATCATCACCACATTGCTATCATCATTTCTGCCACTACTCATGTGTGGGCCATATGGCATGGTGCTGGGTCTCCCAAGTATCTTTCCCTGACTCCATCCATTGCAATACTGCAACTGCAGGGTTAGTGCGCAGATGCTTTTGTAACAGTATTTCATTGCTACAATTTCAATGCCATTTCATTGATTGCTACATGTACATGCTTAGCGGGTGGATTTGATCGCTAATCACAAGCAAAGCAATGAAGGGGGTGTGCCCATGCAGTGGCAAAATAGAAGGCCATTTCCTAAGCAAAAGCCTTTTAACACTCAAGGTGATGAAATGGCAAATACAAGTGGAGATCATGATAGTTGGACGAAGAAGAAATTAATATTCACTTTATGTTTACTTTAATTTAAAACAACATCTATGTGATACTGAACATCTGACTGCACGGATGTATGGGCTATACAATTGTCATCAAGTATACGTGACTGTCACATTCTACTACTTTCATTTTCAATGACCCCAGTCTTATCAACTAAGTTTTGCTATATATCTTCACTTGGGGATAGCGGATCAGGATGAATGCAGCTTAAGCACCAACCTCTAAACGATTTGGCCAAGCCTGATTCTGAATCCGGGAAAACGATCGGGCAATTTCGAGGGATACATAGCTTTTATGGACTGAAAGTGTTAGGCATTTTATTTATTGAAGCGCTCAATTCATGCTCAATGAAGCATTTACATGAAGTTGTTAACAGCGATGAGCAAGCATAGGATTACCCTTGGAACTTTTCTCTTCTGCAGATTGTCGTTCACGGATGTACATGTATAATGATGATTTGTTCTGAAAAGAACCATTCTTGGTTTGAGTCGTACCATCGCCCACTTTCTCAGCCATAACTGTTTGTTTTAATGTTTAATCTCCAGGGAAAAATCCTTATTTAAGGATGTCATTATCCTTAAATAAGGATCGTCTTTCGCATTGCATACTTTTGCTAACCAAGCAAATTTAGATAATATAAATGCTATTGGTCAATTGTATACTGATTAGCCTCCATTACAAACTGTAAATGATGTCAATATGATCAATGTACATATTTTAAAACAGGGATGAAGTGGCACATCCTTATTTAAGGATTGACACCATCCTTAAATAAGGATCACAACAGTAGAGGTTATTGACCTCAAAAACCATAGTGGTTTTAAAACCTCTGATAGTCAGTTAACCCAGCTATACTCACAACCTGATTCGTTGAAAAAATAACTCGTGGTTAATAAGTTATGAGCATTTACATCATAACACTTCAAAATTTATACAGTGCTTCTCACAAAGAGAGGGAAAAATGAAAATGTCTTGTTTTTTAGCCATAACTCTGTAACCAAACATGATGTTGAAACACCGATTACATTTTTGGAATCAGCATGTATTTTTGCATCATCCTGTGAATTTATGTTGTATCACGTGATGTATTTTCGTTTCAGGACCACAACAAGTAACATAGGGTTAAAACAACATTTTTTGTTTATAACTCATGAACGCAATGGAGTTAATGCTTCAAATTTACAACACAACTGCACCATCATAGTCTGCATGTCTGTGAACAGTTTGATCGTTGCATACCCTCTAGTTATGGAGATCGGTTCAAGATTATAAAAATTTGAAGGTGGGTAGCGGTTAAGGAAAAAACTTCAGAAAATTTCCGAGGTAAGGTTTGATTTTTTGTTTGTTACATTGCAAAGTCCCTGTAGTTAATATATGGAACATTGTACTCTTATCCTTCATTGCGATCGTAAGTTGCAATTTGCCAAAGTTCAAAATTCCATTATCGGATAGAAATTTTGATTATTGATGACGTATCAAAACATGATGTCATTACAGTGATGACGCGTTGTTGTAATTTGTCGAGAATAACTCTTAAACTGTATCAGTAAAGAAGGCCTTTTTTACAAATTTGTGTTCTCAACTGGCGAGCCAGAGTTGGCTACCCCTTGTTCGACCGCTCTTGTACAACCACAGTAACGCCTTCTACCTCCCAACTTCTTCGCTATCTATTTCTGGTACCCCCAGATACATGTGTATATGTATAAGGTAGGTTCTGGAAAGAACAAGTACCAGAAACAGAATCACAGAAGACTTGGAAACTGCATGCACCAGAAGCCATTGTGTTATTATTACGATAGTTGTGACGTCAAAGTGGACGATAATACCTTAACGTATACGGAAAAACGTTAAAATTTCTATCCGATAATGGAATTTTTCCCTTTGGCAAATTGCAACTTACGATCGCAATGAAGGATATGCTTTAAATGTTTCATATATTAACTACAGGGACTTTGCAATGTAACGAACAAAGAATTAAACCTTACCTCGGAACTTTTCTGGAGTTTTTTCCTTAACCGCTACCCACCTTCAATTTTTTACAATCTTGAACCGATCTCCATAACTAGAGGGCGTGTAACGATTAAACTGCTCATGGACATGCAGACTATGATGATGCAGTTGTGTTGTAAATTTGAAGCATTAACTCCATTGCATTCATGAGTTATAAACAAAAAATGTTGTTTTAACCCTATGTTACTTGTTGTGGTACTGAAACGAAAACACATCACGTGATACAACATAAATTCACAGGATGATGCAAAAATACATGCTGATTCCAAAAATGTAATTATTTTTTCCACATCATGTTTTTTTACAGAGTTATGGCTAAAAAACGGGACATTCTCATTTTTCCCTCTCTTTGTGAGAAGCACTGTATCAAGCGTTTGTACGTGTACTGATGTAGATGCTATCTTCTGGTCAAACGCCAGCGTGGATGTATCCCTATAGCCTCACTGAGACCAGTGCATGACCACGTGCACTACATGTGGTTGCGCTCCATTGAACAGACTGAGTGTGCTTTCTATTCCTATCATTTCATGCATACAGTACCCGGGCATGTACAATGGTGGTGGTGGTGGTGGGGAGAGGGGGTGTTACAGGAGATGTAGGAAGCGTTGCCAATTCTTAGCCCCAATTAATCAGACTCAAGGGGACCACGTCATTGCCTAGGCCTACTGTTGCTGCCGCCATAGATTATGGAATTACGGAATTACAGTCACCTAGCTACACATGTATACAATAATACATGTATATAGGCCTAGTGGCCCGCCTACATGTACGTCCCATCCATACTGAGTAATTACATCCGTCGTTTTCTGTGGCTCTCTCAGTAACTAAGCAAGGTTGCTTAGCTATAGCTTGACACTTTCAAGTGTATGCAATCAGGACGCGCGGTACGTACAATATATGTACGTGAGTCGTGAGCCAGCATATCGCCGTGGATATTGTTCCACAGATGGGTCCATCTGATTCTGAGTCTCTGACAGCTACATTATACTCCTTCAGCGTTCAGAAACCTGCCCTTCCTTCGATTTGAGTTAATTGGCTCACTACTATATGGCCAACGGCAAATGGCAGCTTCGCCATAACGAGACTGTAATACCGGTTTTTGAGCAATTAAACCTGTTGTAATTGCGGCAGTATCGCTAATCTGCCTTATCTTGAATGTAGTTAATCACAAATCTAAAATAAAGCACTAAGTGTGCATCATTCTCTTAGAAAGTGGTCATCATCCTTATTTAAGGATGGCCATCCTTAAATAAGGATTCTGGGAGATTAAACATTAAAGAAATTCATGCCATTTTTAAAGCCAGAAATTTGGTAACCTGAATTCTAGTGGAAAAACAAGCCGGTACATTGTAATAAGGGCCCCGAACGATGCACTAATCATTGCTCGGAACAACAAAACGCTTCATTTAGCATGAATTGATCCATTTTGAAACAAAAAAACTAACACTTTTAGTCTTTAACCGAATCACGTCTATACTTCTCATAGAGAATGGAATACATATATGATGAGACTGATGTGTACACTTTACACATGATAAAATTAGATTGTCATGTATGAAGGTCAGACAGTCACAAACAGGCTACATTGTTCACAATAAAAAGTCAGACATCCATCACATTGCTGCATGGAATCTGAAGGAAATAATATGGAAACGTATGTAACCACTTCAATCTTGTGTACACATCAACCTCAAGATATCCCATTCTCTATGAGAAGTAGACAAAGTTCTGAATCGGGTCTATGTTGTTCCTACCTAACTTAAAAATGGCATATTGTTGATGTTTACCACCACCAAGTGTAAGGTAAGTGCAACAAGAACACGTTTCCTGTGCTGAAGGATTTACATACACCGAATTTCCGTTATTGGAGATAAGCGGTTCAAGAGGTATGGCTGTCCCGAACCAGGTAAGTTATCTGACCTTGTCAAAAGTAATTCATGTCAGTGCGATGCCAAACAGGGACTTTTTCCTGGAAAGAAATGGTAGTCCTACAAAAGTTTGTAATAAGTAAGCGCTAGCATAAATGGTTACTGAGATACGGTGATTTTAAAAAGTGCCCATTTTTTTTTCAATCTCTCACATTGGGGGCGAAAGGCAATACATTTTTCAGTTTGCCCCAAAATTGACTAAATTTCCCTGCGTTTCTCATGGATGCGTATGTTACGCTTGAAATTGCCCGAAAGGTTTCCCAGGTTCAGAATCTGGATCGACCAAATCACTTAAGCTGGGTCAAGTCACATCAGCTCTATCAACATTTTGAATGACATTATTCAATCTTGTTCATAACTACCCATTTTGTATGTACCATAAAGATGTTCGACTGTAACACTAACCACATTTAAACTACAGCTTGTTGACATTTTGACCATTTTCGATTCTGTTCTGTAAACCAGAGGGCAGTTCTATTTATGAAGTTCTTAATAATCGAGATTAATGTCTATTGTCCTGAATGTCCGTCCCCCCAGGGGTACAATTGTATACCCGGGTTGGACAGCAAAAAAAGTTTTAACTGTTCAGTCATAGAAGGGACCTAGTTGCATTTAATAGTACTGGCTTATAGTACAAGTCTTTTCAGGATTGGGCCGAGATATGGCTTAAAATGGACCTATCCATTACGCTAGAGAGCTGTAGGTTGGAAGTTCAAGGCTATAACTCCTCGCAGTTATTTTTTTGTATGTACCCAATACAGGTGAGTACCTATAGTGTTGTGTTGAGCTCTTAAGTCTCACTCACTGTGGAGATCGGTAGGAAAGTATCGCTTTTCAGAGGTAGGCTTCGTATGGATTCAGACAAATTACAGTGGAAACCATCACACTTGCTCCTATAATTTTTTGTACTCTTATTTTGTTCACTTGAATATATTTCAATAACAATGAGCTCAAATGGAAATCTGACAACGCAGGTATAGTGTATAACTATTTTTCAATATATACTGAAAGTTAAAAAGCATCACATGACTATTTACTTTAGTTATTAATACTTGTTGTGACCCCAGTACAAAAGAAATTGTAAGCATAATTCCTCCTCCTGTAGGCAATAGATCTTAACCATATTTGCAATATATCTAAAGAACAAGCATTAGCAACCTTTGGCCGCATCGGTTTTTAAGTCCGGTAAATAGTTACGGTATTATCGAGCTAGATATGTGTTTTAAGCTCGTAAAAGCTTAGCGATGCTATTTCGTAGTATGCTCTCACTGGACTGCTACATTTCATTTCCAAGTCGTCACATGTTAGATCTATCGCGAAATCGTACTTGGGAGGCAATAGACCCTTCTTTGCCGTTAAAAAAGTGCCATCAGAGCTGAGTACCTGAAAACATCCGCCATGTCATGATGAATTGCATTTGAAACGTCATTATTGCGTCATTTTGTATTGAATATATTTATAATGTGACGTATCGGCAGAGATGATACGAAATCTGAAGCATCAAATTGGGCAGGTTACAAGAAACGTCAAAGAGCAAGAGGCAACTTTAAAGCTGGAAGTGGAGCGGACCCAATTAGCTATTTTGAAGCTGCCATCAAGGATTGGAAGCTTTGGGTGATAGAACGATACCCTTGCGAATGTCTTGATGGCCCATAAAGCTTCCCAATTTGATGCTACTGATTTACTAGACGTTCGCCGTGAGTGGCTGCAAGATGCAGCATCGTTAGGTAAAGAACGGTTTTCACAATCCTCATTGAGTCAATGACAGCACTTGCATCCATTCGTATTATCTCTGCCGATACGTCACATTATAAATATATTCATGATACAAAATGACGCAATAATGACGTTTCAAATGCAATTCATCGCGATATGGCGGATGTTTTCAGGTACTCAGCTCTGATGGCACTTTTTTAACGGCAAAGAAGGGTCTATTGCCTCCCAAGTACGATTTCGCGATAGATCTAACATGTGACGACTCGGAAACGAAATATAGCAGTCCAGTGAGAGCGTACTACGAAATAGCATCGCTAAGCTTTTACGAGCTAAAAACACATATCTAGCTCGATAATACCATAACTATTTACCGGACTTAAAAACCGACGCGGCCAAAGGTTGCTAATGCTTGTTCTTTAGATATATTGCAAATATGGTTAACACCGCGTCCGCGAGTAATCTGGGTCACCATTTGGGGGCATTTAAAAAAATAAAAGGTCCGCTAGTAATGCAGTCGTAAGCACTATATGAAATTCTAGTACAAGAACCTATTGGATTATACTAAGAATCTATCCTGTACCAAATGGATTTGTTGTAGAAGAGATGTACATACTTTTAATAATGCGGTTCGGTACTCAAAAAGGCATGTATAAAGTGGATTTTGAATGTTAATACAAATACTAAAACACTTCCTGATCACGTACTTACTTGTGCTAGAAATAAAAATCACGTTTTTATCCTTTAAACAAATGCCAATTCTCCAAGCAATTGCGATGAAGCTGATGGGACCAGTCCAATTACTGCAGTTAACTAACCACCAATAGTTAATGTACGGGATCAATGGATTCTGCAGAACAGCCTCATCGTTGCAAATGCAAAGTTGGATCTTGTCCATTGTGTGGCAGCGCATGCAAAAGATGCGGATGTGCTTGTGATGGGGTAGAGCCTGGAGTGGCGCTTGCTCGGAGTTCTGGGCAACGTGGTCCGAAGCGACTATCGACTGGCAGCGAGCAACGAGATGCAGCGAAAAGGGCTAGAATTGAGATTGCAAAGGCAACAGAGCTAGAGGAGCGAACCATTGGGACGGAGCCATCTATTAAACAGGTAGAATCAGTGCATGATCTATGGCAAGCGTTTGGATGGAGCCAAGCAACCAAGAAGAAGCTGCCTAACGAAGATTTGAGGAAAGGTGATGTGTTGCTAAAGGAATCAGGTGGTTCAGGATGGAGTACGATGGTTCAAAGCGTTCTTGCAGCAGTGGTTAGATGTGCTGAAATCTTGTATCCAGCAAACTCTGACTCCCTATTAGAAGAAGTTGCCGCCAGACTTTCACAAAGCTCAAGTTCAATTACTACAAAGGATGAAAATAAAGTTACTGAAAACACAATCATGATCATGAATGCTAGTCAGAAGCGCTCCATTCAGGCACGTGTTGCTCGTGCAATTTTGGTGAAGGGACTTCCAGCTCATCGCATACAATCTTTGAAGAGGGACGGTGTTTTCACTCTAGGTGGTTCTTCAGTAGACCAAGCACGGAAAGATTTCAAAGTGATGGAAGCTGGAATGTCTCTGTGTATCCCTCCTATAACAAGATGCCGTTTTGATGAACAAATACTTCATGAAGCTGTTATGTTCATTTTATCGAAGGACAATGTTACTCCAATATCTTGGGGGACAAAGCAAATAAAACTCAGTGATGCAGAAACAGTCACCCTACCTTCTCTAACACGCCGAAACTCAGCCAGGCACATGTATGAAAATTACATGGCATTGTGCTCTGAAAGGAGCACAAATTCTGCTGCTGGTGACTCACGTCTATCAATTTCACGGGCAAGGTTTTATGAGATATTGAGAAATATAACAGCTGGTGGGGAGAAGATGCTGTGTGCTGTCGACTATGTTACAGGGGTTTTGGTAAATGACCAAGTTACCTTGTTGCAAAGAATTGTGGATGACATTGTTGATGCAGAAAAGAAGCCTGTATTGACAAACTACATTACGATAATGCGCCTCTTCCTGAAACAGCAATATGATTCTCATGCTTTGACACAGGGAGATGAGGTTGGAACACATGGGATTGATTATGGTCTTTGTAAACCTGACTTGAGTGTACCAGCTCGTACAGGGAGATGTAATGGGTGCAATTTTGTTAATTTTTGCATATCTGAGCTTCAGGAATCAGTTGCAGCAGCGGATGCTTTGGAAGTAATAAAAGATGCTGCTGAAAAATTAGAACTGTATCGAGGGCACAGAGTCCGTGTCACCAACCAACAAGTACATTTGGAGAAAATTATCAAAGACATGGAAAAAAAGTGCCTTGAAAACAAGAGAAGTTCTGAAGCGCTTGTTGTTGCGGATTGGAAGATGAAATTTGAAGCAATGTCATCTCGTGAAACGTCTCAGCAACACTTTGCAAAACGAGGAATTGGTTGGCATGGGTGTTTATGTTTATACTTCAAGTATGAAGAACATTCAATCGATGATGGTGGAGTTATAAGTACCACAGGTAGTGCTGTAAGATATACAGTCTATTGTGACCAAATTTTGGAAGGTTCCAACAAACAGGATGGATTAGCTGTTCTTTCAATGCTTGAAGCATTTCTGAAGCAACTCAGTGTAGAGCTCCCACATATTAGAACTGTGACTCTGCAATCTGACAATGCTGGGTGCTATCAGGCCAAAGAATTGCTCTTGCTAATTGCAATTTTAAATACCTCAAGCAAAATCAGGATTGTCCGTTTCATCCATACTGAAACACAGGATGGTAAAGGCTTAATTGATGCCCATTTTGCGAAGGGAACTGCACATCTGATGAAGTTTATGAAAACATCTCAGCAGAATAGAATCAGAACAA
Source organism: Spongilla lacustris (assembly GCA_949361645.1). Lineage (NCBI taxonomy): Eukaryota > Metazoa > Porifera > Demospongiae > Spongillida > Spongillidae > Spongilla > Spongilla lacustris. The sequence continues at coordinate 4,095,596 of OX442430.1, forward strand.
TTGCAACAGCAAAAGGTCTTGCTGCAGCTCTTGCATGGGGGGGCGGTATTCAAAATTCATTTGTACAGCTGATCACTGTAGACAGAGAAAAGCTTCAGAAATTGAGTGCAGCAGTTGGCAAGGTTGTAAAGGAAGCAAAAGGGTATTTTGCACGCTGCAATGATACGTTTTATATGGAGTGTGAAGGAGAGTGGGCAACTCAGAAATTGACAGGAATTGAAGAACTGACTAAAGCTGAGATAGTTTTCAATATCAGATGTTTTGCCTACAGTGGCATTGGAGATGGTGTAACATTTCGCACCAGTTTGAAGACAGGTCTATTTAGGCCATGCAGCTGCAATGCCTCAGTGAATGATCTTGAAGCTGATGGTAAGGATGATGATGATGAATCTACAGATATCGGTGGTGAAGAATTGTCTGTCGATGCAAATGAGGTAGCTGATTATATATTTCATGTTGAAGGGGATGACAACGAAGTTGAAGATCAAGATGAAGGAGAAGAGAATGATGAAGATGAAATTTATAGTGAAGATGAAGATAATGAGATTGCTCCAGCAGGATTCTCAGGCTATGGTGAAAGTGACCTCATAAGGGGGGTAGAATTGCTGACTGGTGTTTGCATACAGAAAAGATCTTGTCTTTCCAACATCATGGGGCCTCGTAATCAACATAGAAGTGTTCGTAATCCACATGCAGGGCCTGGAAATGGACAGCTTATACGACAAGATATGGTGGCAGCAGCGGTACGACTTGCTAGCATTCTTATAACAAACCACAGTGTTAACATCACAAACGGTCATTCTGAAATGGAGGAATATAATCTGGCAGCTCATTTTGAGATCTCTGAAAAAAATCATAACCATAAACACCAAGGTTGGGCTAGGCGTCCGCAGCGAGGGGCTCAGTATGGTCGATCATACTTGGAACCATACAAGAAGGACATAAAACGGATGTTTGAGCGAGGAGCTCGTGTTTCCTCAGACAAAATGAGTCCATGTGCTATGTTGGAGGAGCTTCAGTCTCTCTATCCTGGTCGCTACACCTTACCTGGGGAGAATGAAGTACGTGCAGAAATTACTAAGTTGTTTGGTAGGAAGAAGGCCAGTGATGAGGACAATACAGGTAGTGATCATGATGAGAGTGAAAATGAAGCTAAAAGAGGAAGAGGAAGCAATCTACCAAAGCAGTATGTTAAATACCTAGAAGAATTGGTAGAGCGCAATCCCACAATCAAGCCTGCTGAAGCCCTGAGAAATCTCAAGGCTGCACTTTGCCTACCACATCCCTCTGAACACGACAAAGCAATCACAACCAAAGTTAGTAGTCTAAAAAGAAAAATAAAAGTCAGAGAGAAAGCAAACATTTTGTAATTTTTATTATCGTTATCAATGGTGTGTAGACCGATATGCTATTTTATTGAACTGAATAGTTTGCCTCGCGACATTGTGTACAGCTAGCCTGGTTCCAGTGACTATAGGGAAGGAGTGCATTCGCAGCCAACACTGGTACAGTGACTAGTGGGCTTTTATTGTATAGTATGGATTGATTTACATGAAGTACATGTTGGGCGCTCCTATTCACTAACCAGCCGCGCTAGCGCTATAGTATAGAGTCCACCCCGATACATACAACGGTTTGCTTGTAAAACGATTTTCTACACAAATGACAATCCTAAAGTCATAGTTTCATTTCAGTTCATATACTATGCACTTCTGGAACATTTTGGACGAGCAAAACATCGGATGCCACTGATGTCGACCGGTCACTTGCCAGCTCGTAGATAGCATTGGGCAGACCAATGGTCCTCTCACTGAACGCATCAAATGTTGTCTCAAGAGTTGTAGTAACAGTATCCTGTGTCAGAAAAGAAAAATAATAATCAGCGGACCTTTTATTTTTTAAACCTCCCCCAAATTTTGGCCGTTTTCACCCACTTTACTCGTGGACGCGGTGTTAAGATCTATTGCCTACAGGAGGAGGAATTATGCTTACAATTTCTTTTGTACTGGGGTCACAACAAGTTTTAATAACGAAAGTAAATAGTCACGTGATGCTTTTTAACTTTCAGTATATATTGAAAAATAGTTATACACTATACCTGCGTTGTCAGATTTCCATTTGAGCTCATTGTTATTGAAATATATTCAAGTGAACAAAATAAGAGTACAAAAAATTATAGGAGCAAGTGTGATGGTTTCCACTGAAGTTTGACTTGAGGATTAAAATTGACTTTTTTTAAATGAAACGTTTCTGGGGTTTCCATATAATTTTTTATAATTTTTTGGCAGCTTGCTATCAGCATTAAACAATCCATAAAATGTTAAAAAGCTTAACATTGAAAGCCATTTTTCACCCGTTTTTAGGATTTCTCCGTATACATTGTATAATAGTAAACATGTAGTAAGGAATCATAGTATTTGCGTTTGTAAGCACTATACGTAACTTTTAAAAGCATTTCTACATGTAGAATACTTGATAAAATAAGTACAGACGCAAATATCATGATTATATGCTACACGTTCATTTACGATATACGAAGAAGTCCTAAAAACGGGTGAAAATGGCTTTCAATGTTAAGCTTTTTTAACATTTCATGGATTGTTTAATACCGATAGCAAGCTGCCAAAAAAATATTATGGATACCCCAGAGACCTCTCATTTAGAAACAGTCAATTTAAATCCTTAAGTCAAACTAATTTGTCCAAATTCATACGAAGACCCCGCCTCCCTCTGAAAAGCGATACTTTCCTACCGATCTCCACAGCGAGTGCATACAAAAAAAATTGGTAGCTTAACTGCAAGAAATAGAAGAGTTATAGCCTTGAACATCCAACCTGACAAGCAGTTGATTACTATGGTGCATTGTTTTGTTTACAAGTTATAAAAGAATTAAAGTGAATGTACTCTATTCAGAAGTAGATGCTGAATCTAAAAATGTAATTGGCATGATACAATTGTATACCATTCATGAGATATTATCAAAAATGTACATTATTGCCTCTTTCGGTGAACACCACTGTAGAGCTAAAATTAATGCAAACATTAATGTCTATTGTCCTGAATGGTACAATTGGACACCCGGATGGAAGCAAAAAAAGTTTTTGCCATTCAGTCACGGAAGGGACCTGGCTGCATTTAACGGTACTGGCTTACAGAACAAGTCTTTTCAGGATTGGGCCGAGATAAATAAGGCTTAAATCCTTTTGGTAATCGTAAAATGACTCGTGCTAGCGGACCTATCCATTACGCTCCAACCAATCCGCACAGAGCGTAATGGATAGGTCCACTAACACGGCTTGTTCTACATGTACCAAAAGGATTTAAGCCTTGCCTATCTCGGCCCAGTCCTGAAAAGACTTGTACTATAAGCCAGTACCATTAAATGTCACTAGGTCCCTTCCGAGACCGAACGGCAATAACTTTTTTTTGCTGTCCACCCGGGTATACAATTGTACCCCCTGGGTGGACATTCAGGACAATAGACATTAAAGATGGCAATCACTCGTAAAACTCGATGTGGTGCTTAGAACTTATCTATTTATTTTTTAAAACAATATTAATCGCCCCTTCAGTCCTGTGAAAAAAAATCTGTTTATTAATTCGCAATGTATCTCAATTTTGAAATCTGTGCTATTACGATGATGTGTATTTAACCCTTTCATTACCAACAAGTTATTGATATATATTGATTCTACATAGATTAAGCTTCAATTTGATGCCGAACAAGTCACCACCAGACATACAATAGAAAAGTTATGAGTCTGTCAAGTTGCAAATCATCTGAAAAAATTAATTATGAGTAATTGCATCAAGATTGGAAGATATGAAGCACAAAATGGACAAATTTATAATGGATGACCCTATTAGTAAGGTGTAAAATACATCAAAAGAACGCCAACTGTCGCTTACATGTATATGTTTGCAGAAATCCCTACACTAATAGTTACAACCAATCGTGTGATATATGCATTTAAAAGTAGCACAGTTCACATTTTCTTAACGGATATCGAAAACTAAATTAGTCTCACCTTTTCTTTTTCTTTTTCTTTTTACTCTTATTGCTATTGGACTTGATTCTTCTTGTGCAATTGTAGCACCTCCTGACGGTTCTGGGGCAGTTGTTGCATCTGATGTACATGTAGCTGTTTAGTAGGCACAGTCAGTCCATACATGTAGCATTGTACCCTTGTCTGTACACAACTACGTAACCACTAATCATTGATTATAATAGTTGTGTAGAGCTGGAGAGATATCAGGTCCCCATGCCCTAAAAGGCACCCTGGGGCCTGTGGTACACAAATGCAATGCTACACTGCTGGATCTACCCACAATATTATTATGAATGCTGATCGACCAAACTGTGGACGGAATTCACATGTAGCCAGAGAAGATCAAATCTGTTCTTATTGGGTATAAATCTCAACCTATAAAAATGATTTGGACCAAACATACCACATGTAGAGTTATCAGTATACGCCATATAACATATGTACCTGGCATGACAATGGATTCAGCTGTCATATGTTTAAAACCTTGAGCTGCCATTGCTGCCTCTGGTTAGCAGTTGATCCATAAGTGGCAGTTGACACAAGGTTTTTAATAACAGTAGGTGTGTGGTGATGATGGGTAGAGATGGGGGTGTACCCATGTACAACACAACTACCCCATAATGGTTAAACCCACTCGGATTGATGCGCTCGTACATGATAGTTGGCCAAAAAATTTTTTGTTTCACCACCTACTTCATAATTGTTTAGTTTAGTAGTCTTACATCTTGAAAAAATTTGTTCCTATTTTAAAGAACTTTGCAATGCATGCTTGAAAAATAAAATGGTCACATACATGTAACTTCTAAGGCTAGTTAACACCACGTCCGTGAAATTCTAATGTTTTTTGGTCAAACTCAACTTTCTAAAGATTAGTCAGAACGCCCCAATTGTCTGGAAAAGCATATTTTTTATACAGTTCAACTATCGCCAATACATTTGGCGTTGTTGTCTGCCTTATATCTATCATGGACACTTCCCTGTATGTGTTCAAAGTGACGCGGTTGTATGTTTTTCGGTTACGAAGCATTGCTGGGGATACTTTTTTCCTAGACAATTAAGAGCCGCTTTAGATACGATTTTAAATGTCATTTGGTATGAATAGGAGGCCACAATGGATACCGTGTTGGCAGTTAGCTTAGTTCTTGTACAAAACTACAGTTATTCACCTCTTTCAAGGACTTACATAGATCAGTGTAGTTGATTTATATCTGGGTACGAGATAATCAAATAACCGGACGGGAACGAACAACGTGAAAAAAGAGGGCGGTGTACTAGTCGCACATGGTGCATATTTATAGTAACTTATCGTAGTGATGTATTGTAACGCAGACTCGCGTGACGTCAATCAACATGTAAAATTACATTACGTATGGCCAAAATTAGGCATTTAGGTCCGGAGACGAGATCCAAAAGAGTTTTATTGCTTGTTTCTACACTAACACGATAGGTTATTGCCAGAATTTGTTCAAACGCTACCTATCCGATCCAGTTGAGCATGTCTATGTTGTTTTTAAATTCCAAAACCTTGTCAGAAAAAAGTGTCCCTTTTCCGGTAACAGTCTTACCCTCTCAACTCTAAACAAACGCAGGTCCTCGGCGGAAGTGGTTACAGGGCTGACAGTAGCTCCAAAAATCGTGTAGGGAGTTGGACTACTAGGTACACCGCTATTTGTGGCTATTGGAACCCTTCCGACTAATTTTCCAAAAAGTGAGTTTGACAAAATAGGCCAAAAAAAACATTCGAATTTCACGGACGCGGTGTTAATTATTTATGACCCCTCTCCAAAACACATTGAATGGATCCCAATGAAAACTAAAGAACCTATGTACACAACTTTTCAGTCTAACACATCTAGCATCGGACTAACCGTAGTGGCATTATTCACAAGAAGTGCCATTTCAGGCCTAATATTGTATGTTGTTCCCATGCGCTTCTGATACCTTGCAGGAATTGCAGGTTAAATTGTACGATGGGCATACTATCGATTTACAAGCTAATTCTACAAAACATGTTGTTAAAGATCAGTGGCTTGGTAATGTCGCCATTTTGAATAATCACTATGAATATAATTCAACACATTGCATCAATCCAATTATTCGTAGGCTGAGGACATTGCTTGTGTTGATGGAAAGTTCTTTTCAGAAGAAACAGATGAAGCTGAAACTACTAGTGTATCTTCAAGAATGCTGCTTTATCAGCATGGATAGCAAGGGGGGAAGGGAAAAAAATGTTTCTTAACACCGGTTCCGTGAGAATTTGATACTTTTTCTGTCGAACCGACTTTCTAAAAATTAGTTGGAACGCCACCAATTGTCTGGAAAAGTATATGTATGGATAGTTTAACTATAGCCTAGACATTTGTCGTTGTTGTCTGCCTTATATCTATCGTGGACACTTTCCTGTATACTTTCAAAGTGACGCGGTTTTAGATTTTTCGGTCACGAAACGTTGCGAAGGACACTTTTTTCCTAGGCAATCACGAGCCACTATTGATACAAATTTAAGTGTCATTTGGAATGATTAGAAGGCTAAAATGGATTCCGTGTTGGCAGGTAGCTTAGTTGTTGTACAAAACGCACGTACAGTTGTTTACCTCGTTCGAGGACTTGCGTACATAATTATAGACGATTTTTGTCTGGGTACGAGATGATTAATAACCGGATGGGAACGAACAACGGGAGGAATATTAGGCTCACGTGCTGTATATTTATAGCAACATATTGCATAAATAGCAACTATATAATGACGTAAGTGTGTAACTGAAACCTGCGTGACGTCAAATAATGCTTACGTGTAGCCAGTATTAGACGTTTGGGCCTGTGCACGACCAATAGTGTCTGTTTCGACGCTAGCCTGATAGATGACTGCCAGAATTTTTTCAGGCGCTAGCTATTCGATCCAGATGAACATTACTATACTGTTTTTAAACTCAGAAACCTAGTCAGAAAAGTGTCCCGTTTCAGGTAACGGTCGACTCTAAAGAAACGTAGGTCCTCAGCGGAAGTAGTTGCAAGGCTGGCAGTAGCTCCAAACATTGTCTAAGGAGTTGAACTAGTATTTGTAGCAATTGGTACCACTCCGGCTAATTTTTCAAAACGCGAGTTCGACAAAAAGTAGCAAATTCTCACGGAACCGGTGTTAAACACCCATCCTCAGATTTCTTAAAAGGGCACCCACCACCCTATGCCCCTTTCTCACCCATGCATAACCACAATTAGCACTGAAGAAACCACGTTACAATGAATACATAATGCCTTATCACAACATTCGCCTGCTTTAAAAGAGAGGGGAGATATAAATACATTCTCTCTGAGAAAGTTAGTGGTATATAGGATTTGAAGGTAATGGTGGTGTAAAAAAGGAGGGAACAAGGGATCAACAGTGGTACAAATTTTTGAATAGTCCTATATTTAGCACTTTTGAAGTACGTACATTTTACATTGCTAAATATAGGACGATTCAAAAAATTTGTACCATCGTTGATCCCTTGTTACCTTCCTTTTTACACCACCATTGCCTTCAAATCCTATATACCACTAACTAATTCGCTACAATACCAATACTACATGTACATGTACAATGCTCAAGTATTACCTGCCCTATATAACAGCTCACAATGCAAATTATAACCAACTTACAGCTCATTCTTCATATGTTGAAGAGAATCACTTTGACTACAAGGGGAAAAAATCATTTGTTTTTTATACTTGGTTAACAATGCTAATTTAAAAAATCAAGTATATGTAACTGTACCCAAAAGTGCTAACTAAATCTCTGGTCAAACTTTTCATTAAAGTATCACATTTTAATGTACGAACGCGCAGTGGGAACTTTGCAGAACCTAGGTTTCCGCCTGGGAACCACTTTTCGTGCAGTACTACAGTGCCGTCCACCCACAAGTTCACACTTGCACACGAGTCGCTCGCGTGTCATGTTCGAGTGCGTGTACATTGCGAGTGCCACTCGCTCACTCGACAAAACTATTTACGGCATTGCCGGAAGTTGATTGCAAGTTACTTGGGCGTGGTTGGTATGTGTATGCCTAGTTGGGCATAGCCCGACCATCGCGTATTGGGATACCAAGCATTCGATAGCCTCCGTCTAAACGCGAAGATCGGGCTAAGCCTCACTAGTCTATAGCAACGTTTGTTGATCGGTAGCACTATCAGTCTGGGGACAATCGCGCATCCTGACACTCCAGACAATCGAGCATCCTGTTCTTCGAAGGGAAGGTGTTACTGTTATTACAATCGCGGTAAATAGCGTATTTAACAATAGCACTTCAATAACAGTGCCCATAATGGTGCTGGCTTAAATGAGATTGATGCGACTGCTTGGATGCGCAATTGTCCTCAGATTGATAGTGCAACCGATCAGTACTATATACTAGACTATAATGAAAAACGATTACACATGCAACCGTAACATTCCTAAGGAGGAATATTTGTACTGGAGATCTCTCACTGACTACAACCATCTCTTCCACCAATCTCTCATTTATGTCTCTTACGCGGTACCCAGCTTTGCATAACAACACTACTCGCCGTCTTGTTTCCGCATCCAAACGCGGTATTATTACTATCGAAATAGCTTTATATCATATAACGTGCATGGACATACGCGTATGTACCTGCTGTCCGTTGCACATTCGCATAGAAGATATATTATTAAAGCTACAAGTACCCATGGGTGTGGTCTATGAGTAAGATGTTGTGGGGTTAATGTACTCTGCTGCTAAGAGGGCTCATGGGTGGGGCCAGTGAGTGTGAAGGTGTGGAGTGTAGCAGGTTAGATGTATGCAGCTGTTAAGTTCTTGTTTAACAAGATGTCTTCATGTATGGCACATGAGTTGTGTTGATGTCCATATATGGAAGGGCAGTGTTCGAAATACCAGGTGCACACCTGCACTAGTGCAGGTACATTTCCCAAAGTGCAGGTTCATTTTGTCCTGTACCTGCACTGCGTGCAGGTGGCTTGCCCAACGATAAAATGATTGATGCAGCTATATTGTTTACTAGCCACGCTTGTACTAGTGTTAAATCTAGCACTAGCAATTGCAAACGCATAACGCACTAATTAGTTAATAATATTAATGGTTATTCCGTACGACAAAGTACAAATTTTATTACCCCACAGCAGCATTCAGTTGCTAGTTTTGCATTGATGCTTTAGGCTAGATCAAGCTCCCACCATACTGCTGTCACCGAGCAGGATGCGTATATCGCGAGACACTTCGTTTCATTATGAATGTCATTAATACGAAGCAGGGATCAAATCGTTAATTTTGTTGCCATTATTGAAATGGAAGTCAAAATTTCATACCTGGTTGTGCTGGATTGAAAATAGATGAAGCATTTAGTAAATGTTGTGTGGTGCCTAGGGTGCATGTACAGTTAGGGTGCAGGTAGGCCCAATATGTCACCTTTACCGTGTGCAGGTGACTTAAAAAAAGTATTTCGACCCCTGGAAGGGCATATTTGTCCTCATTTATGGCCACTCCCCTCATCCGCTCAGTACAAACACCCCCTCCTCCCCTTTGATAGGCACATGAGTACACACAACCCCTCCTCCCCTTTGATAGGCACATCAGTACTAACACCCCCTCCTCCCCTTTGATAGGCACAAGAGTACACACAACCCCCTCCTCCTCTTTGATAGGCACAAGAGTACACACAACCCCCTCCTCCCCTTTGACAGGCACATCAGTACTAACACCCCTCCTCCCCTTTGATAGGCACAAGAGTACACACAACCCCCTCCTCCTCTTTGATAGGCACAAGAGTACACACAACCCCCTCCTCCCCTTTGACAGGCACATCAGTACGAACAACCCACTCCTCCCCTTTGATAGGCACATGTGTGCCGCTAAGAGGGCTCATGGTGTGGTCAGTTCATGAGAAATTGTGGGGTTAATGTACTCTGCTGCTAAGAGGGCTCATGGGTGGGTCCAGTGAGTGTGAAGGTGTGGAGTGTAGCAGGTTAGATGTATGCAGCTGGTATGTTCTTGTTAACAAGAATGAAGATGTCTTCATGTATAGCACATGAGTTGTATTGATGTCCATATATGGAAGGGCATATTTGTCCTCATTTATGGCCACTCCCCTCATCCACTAAAAATCTAAACTCCACATGAAAGGTTTAATTTACCCTCCCCCAACAGCTTCCTTTTCGAATTTGATTTTATTACTATAAGTAGCGAGGGGGGGGGGCAATAAAAACTGTATGGACCCCATCATCTAACTTTGTAGAGCTTAACGAGAGGATTACGAATCTGCTTTCAAAATAAAAATCGGACGTAAGAGAAAAAAGATACAAGGGGTCAAAAAAGAGGGGCGTAGGGGGTACCACCCTACGCCCATTATAATTTCACGTGTTTTTGTATCTTTTTTGTTTCGTTTCAGATTTATATTCCTCCCAGCTAAAGAACTTCACTGCGATCTCACACATAATCGCTAGACACTTGTAAAACGGGCAATGAGAGATTTAACGTTTAACCCCCTAGTGGTTATTTCCTATTGCTAACCGAAATAGGAAATAACCACTAGGGGGTTAAACGTTAAATCTCTCACTGTCCGTTTTACAAGTGTCTAGCGATTATGTGTGAGATCGCAGTGAAGTTCTTTAGCTGGGAGGAATATATCAATGCTACTCCCGTGTAAATCTGAAACGAAACAAAAAAGATACAAAAACACGTGAAATTATAATGGGCGTAATGTATCTTTTTTCTCTTACGTCCGATTTTTATTTTGAAAGCAGATTCGTAATCCTCTCGTTAAGCTCTACAAAGTTGGATGATGGGGTCCATACAGTTTTTCTTGCCCCCCCCCCCCCTCGATAAGTAGAACAATTAATTTGAAATCGAGAAGCGCTTGGCTAGTTGGCCGTAGGCCATAGGCATCAAGGGGATTGTGATAATAGCCCACACTTGATACCGAATACGTGAAGGTCGGGCTACGCCCAACTAGCGCTTGGCTACATCATAGACAAGATATAAAAAACATTCTCTCTGAGAAAGTTAGTGGTATATAGGATTTGAAGGAAATGGTGGTGTAAAAAGAAAGGGAACAAGGGTCTAATAATGGAAAATAGAATAGTCCTCATTTCTACATGTAGGATATAGTATGTTGTTCGTGTGCTAAATATAGGACTATTCCATTTTCCCTTATTATTAGACCCTTGTTCCCTTTCTTTTTACACCACCATTTCCTTCAAATCCTATATACCACTAACTTTCTCAGAGAGAATGTTTTTTATATCTTGTTTCATTCTTTTTTGTTTTATAAGTGACTACTAGTATATAGGTATACATGTAGTACAATGTAGAAGTAACTGAATACGATTGTATGATAAAATCCAGCTGTTGTAATTCCCACGTTTATTGCCTAGCAACACAATGTTTACAGTTATGTTACATTTGCAGCTGTTCCATTAGTTCGAAACTCGCGCGCCAAGCTTTCCCTCTTAGAAGCTCGTTTCTCGTCTGAGTTCAGTTCATAACATCGCTTCTTAGAAGCTCGCACCGCAACAGAATTCTTTTCCTGTTGCCACCTCTTAGAAGCTCGGTTCGACTCCAGATTTGCTCTGCCAGTCTTTGTTCAGCATCAGCATCGTATCGAACTCGGGAGGGCTCTAACTCATAGTCTCGATTTAGGAGGTATTCCTCTAGTCGCTTAGCTTTCCTCTTTCGTAGCCGTAAAGGCATTTTGACAAAAACAACATTGCTAGCTAAAAGTGGTGAGCAAAACTAAAAACACAAACGAAACTCACACCTGTTCCATGCCAATCATACACAATCCACACTGAAGCATTGTCATGGAAACGATTTTAATATAGCTAACTCTCTATATTACGTGAATGCCGAATAACTACGAAGTCACGTGACAACTTTACACATGGCCAAGTACTAGTACCACGGTTTCAACTGTAAGCAGTACAAATTTTTCCTAGACATTATGACCCAGAAGAAAGAGATTACCGCACACACATACCGTACGCTGGTGATGCTCGTTGTAGTCTGCTCTCGAACCAGATCTGTATAATGAAATAGAGCAAGAGTTATAAAGCTGACCAAATAAGTTAAGGCCACTCACACACGCACGGGCGCGCGCACACACACACACACACACACGCACACAAACACACACGCACACACACACAAACACACACGCACACACACACACGCGCGCGCAAGAAGCGCTCGACTTACTCGCTTAGCTTATGTAGTTTTCTCTCGACCTTGACTATGCACACGCGACGCTAGGAACATACAAATAGATACCGTATACCTAATTATTTCATAGTCAATATTCGATACCGTATTTTTTCATTCGATAACGCTCTATTCGATGGGGAACGAGGTCATACGTGTTTACGCCGTTACCTCAAGTCAACTTACCTGTTAGACTAGGAGTACTCCGTCTTCTTTTAGCCCTAGTCTATTACGAGGATCCACCTCAGGTACATCCAGTACTCAATATGTAACCTCCCCCCCCCCCCCCCCCCCCCCCTCCCCTTAATTTTAAAATCCTGCAAACCCTGGCTATTAACCTCCACTTAAAGTCTAATGTACCGAAAGTCATCCAGGGGGTACATTTGTCTATTGTGGTGTACACAAAATAAAATTATTCCTGTTCTGCCAGTTTAGCACTCCTTTTACATTTGACGGTGCATTCTCATTGTAAAGTCCCCAACTCATCGCCAGGATAAATTCATCCCGCAAACAGACAGAACGGGTGTCCATAAGACTCAAATAGATCTCCTAGGCCTTAAGGTATAGGCATTTTCGGGCAGATTGTAGGTATGTTACAAGATTTCTCAAATTCGTTGGATTGCAAAGATTTATGCATCATTAAAAAGCTTTATACGAGTAGTTCTGATTTGTCGCTCTGTGATGAAACGTTTCAGAGTTACGACTTTTCAAAGTGGCGAATTTCACGTAAATTTGCGCCATACATTTCAATGGACATGCGCAACTTTTTTGTGACCGGATTTTGAAACCCTATACCGTTAACAGTTTACAAGATATGAAAACGAACAAAACATGTATGCCATGCAATACTAAAGTTTGCTTACAGATGACTGTTAGTTATGACCATTAACGATGCATACATGTATACATGCATACATTACATAGGAATTCATTACAACAATACACACAACATCAGCTCCAAGTTCGTATTTAGTCAGTTCTAAGTCTTCAGCATCATCCTACCTTTCATTTTGCTTCCAAATCGCCACGACATGTTTTTTGCTCCTCAGTTTTTAGTTTCTCAAATTTTCCACCTTGTTTTGACCTTCTTCATCATACCACACATATTTTTCAAAACTAAAAGCTTTTTAATGATGCAAAAATCGTTTTGCAATCCAACGAATTTGAAAATGACTACATACACTTAATAACACAATCTCTGGTTGGCTTGCACCCTCAGAACGATGCATATACACACAATCTCTGGCTGGCTTGTGCCCTAAGTCAAAAGAACAATGCATAGACACAAAGGGCTATTGTACAAACTACTGATTGTGCATCACAGCAACAAGTTGAAGTTGTCAGGATCTTTATGTTGCATGGGAGTCCAATTGTGATCACAGAAAGTTCCAATTAATAACACAATAAACTCACAAAACTGCAGAAAGAATAAATATATAATTAGCTCTGTGCTATGTTTAGTCATACAAATGTATGCTATTCTGATTTCATGGCATCAGGAAATGACTGAATGAGGCATGCGTGCAATCGTTACACGATACATTACATATTGATATCGATCATATTCCTGCGGGAAGTAGAAAGGGGTCGGCGGGGCTTTAAATTTGCTTGAAAATCACATAAAACGTGGACTAGACAATATACTTCCAGTCTACCTATCATTCGCCAAGGTCTGCGCCCGTCTTCGGGCAAATCGTGAAACATTTGTAAATCATAATCGTCCCGATTATTTATATATCGAAGAGCAAAACTCTTTTGACTAAGTTAAGACTCTTAACGAGACTTCGAACTGTCGTCTACAACAACACGGTGCTACTTTTGTAAAGGTTATATAGCATAGATCAAAAAAGCTGTCAAAAAAGGGGTAATCTTGTCCGTCCCGTAAAACATTAAAACAGCATCATTGACCAAAAATCGGCGCCATTTTGTGGGCGTGTTGTAACATACCTACGTTACAGATTGTATAATGTTAATTTACCGCGGAAGAAATTGACACAATCGAGCAGAAATCAAGCATATTGCAATGGTACATATTAATTGTAATTCGGTCTGGAACACAATTGTACCATTCTACCGTTTCCTCTGCAATATGTCTGCTGCTGAAATATTTGTTCCAAGTTATTAATAGTCATAATTGGATCACGTGAGAGGTTTCCAATCCGTACCGCCAACCTCTTCATATCAGAGAGAATTAGAGAGAATCTCTGCTCTAACAGCCCCACCCCTGAAATAATCTCAACTCCTAGTCCTCTTTCATCACATGCCCAAGCTGTGTAAGTTTGTCTTTACACCCAATGCATGTCCAAATCCAATTACACCCAGGAAGCACCTTGGTGTCAAACATAATTTGCACTAGACAAGTCACAAAATTGAAATGCCTGTCCCAGGTATACTTCGCGGACAAGAAGGTGCCTTCGGCGCCATACTACAAAGCCTATTGTCTGTCTCAGTTAATAAGAGAGTTTTATACTGCTACTTTAGAGCTTTGCAACTTGTCAGTGGAATGAGATGCACCTTGTAAATGATCCAAGAAATGCTAGATACCAGAGATATAAATTTCCTTCTGACAGATATTAAATTTTATATACGAATTTGAGCTTTAATAACTACAAACACACACAACTCCGGATTCCTTTATCTCTAAAGCTTCAAAATTGAAATCCGCGTTCAAAAGTCATTTTGTTACTCACGCATTCTTTTCGTTTCAGTTTAAATAAGATACTGCTGATTTATAGCTTTCAGAACACAAAGCAGTCATTTTGAGGTACTACCCGTTTTAGGGGGGTGGGCAAAGTCCAATTATCTTTCTATGTCATAAGCCACAATATTTTCTTGAATTAAGAGTTGTTACTTAGTTTGAACATGCATAGTTTTTGGCATCTTCTGCATTTACATTTACCATCAAATGTAGCTTTTCCAAACTCTCTTAGCCATTGCGACAGACAATAGCTGAAGTCTTATCTCTTTAAAGGCCCTGGCTCTACCTCTTTCAATAGTCTAGCTGCATGACAGAAGTCTGCAAAGGCATCTCAAAGGCAATGGTAACTGGCTGTCATATTGATATTGCCGCCCCCCACGTGAGCTGGTGATGGCATGTAACCTCATGATGCCTTGCCCACAAAATGGGCAATATATTGTCTCCAGCTGTAGAGGGTGGAGGGCCAAGCCACCATCATTAAAACATAACTTGCTCTGAATTTCACTTTGTTTTAAGTCTAAGCCACTTATCTGGCCGTGGGTCTTGAGGAGCGAAGACTGCCAGCATACCAGCAGTCTTACTTTTAGGCTACAACAATTTAGTTCCTCAATTGTGAATGCATCCTTTGCAAATGATAATATCCTGCAAGGAATTATCTGATGTTATGATCTTTTTAAATCATCAGTAGGTTGATGGTTCCCATTGCATTTCAGTGATGCTGTTTTTTTATTTTATTTTATTTTTAAAGAGGTGATCTACATCCGTTATTTTTTGATCTGGTGGTACCTTTGAAGCATCAAACAGCACACATGTAAGTCACGCTTAACGAACCAATTGTAAACAATTTTCCTTGAGCAGCACAAGAAATGAATATGTATTATATACATGTATGCTTTAGACAAATACAATATGGAACTGTTTTGCTACGGTCCATTAATGTGTGACAACGCGAGCGGTTGTGAATGATTGAGGCTATTTACCAATCTCCAATCTCCACCATTTGGACTTTGTGTTTCTCAATTTCATTTATTGTGGCATTACTACCTGGGCATCAGGCACACTGGAACCCACCAGAGATCAAGCCAGCAATTAATGATCAATTCAGAAGTCAATATGGTGGCTCTGAGAATAGTACTTAGGGAAACAGTGACTGTTCAGCAACAGAAGACATGTTTAAGAGCAGATTAGTTCTTTACTGAAAGAATGACATCGACAACAGAGCAAGCCTGGAGCTGGATTATGCTGGATGGTGTGGTTCAAAGGAACTAGGCTGCTGAAGCAATGTGGTCTCTGGATCAGAGTTGGATGCAAAGTCAGAGTTGTGTGTGTGTGTGTGTGTGTGTGTGTGTGTGTGTGTGTGTGTGTGTGTGTGTATGTGTGTGTGTGTGTGTGTGTGTGTGTGTGTGTGTGATATTATAGACGTCAGGACAACCAAGCTGGATCAGATATGCTGTGAAACACGTATTGGCTGAGTAGTGCTCATCCACTACATAAAAGCGTTAATGTGTCATGGAAAGTACCTATTTTGATTTGTCCTGAATTTCCTTAATTGTATTTTTCTTGGTCCATGTAAGGTAATGCCATTGTACTGATATGCATGTTAGTACATAATGCAGATAGCCCTAATCCTAGGCGCACACACTCAGACGTACAGCACAATATCAGAGTCACTTACCATGAACACAAGGTGCACTTAAATATAAAAAACATTCTCTCTGAGAAAGTTAGTGGTATATAGGATTTGAAGGCAATGGTGGTGTAAACAAGGGATTCAATGGAGATACAATGATTATTCCTATATTTAGCAACATAATTGTAATGACGTTCTGTACGGTGCTAAATATAGGAATAATCATTGTATCTCCACTGAATCCCTTGTTCCCTTTCTTTTTACACCACCATTGCCTTCAAATCCTATATACCACTAACTTTCTCAGAGAGAATGTTTTTTATATCTTGTTTCATTCTTTTTTTTTTTTTAGTGACTACTATAGTATATAGGTGTACATGTAGTACAATGTAGAAGTAAATACGATTGTACGATAAAATCCAGCCGTTGTGTTATATTTGCAGCTGTTCCATTAGTTCGATACTCACGCGCCAAGCTTTCCCTCTTAGAAGTTCCTTTCTCGTCAGAGTTCAGCTCATAACGCCGCTTCTTAAACGCCACAGAGATCTTTTCCTGTTGCCACCTCTTAGAAGCTTGGTTCGACTCCAGATTTGCTCTGTACATATCACGAGCAGACGCCCGCCTTTGTTCAGCATCAGCATCGTACCGAACTCGGGAGGACTCTAACTCATAGTCTCGATTTAGGAGGTATTCCTCTCGTCGCTTAGCTTTCCTCTTAAGCTTTCGTAGCCGTAAAGGCATTTTGTCAAAAACAACTTCGCTAGCTAAAAGTGGTGAGCAAAACTAAAAACACAAATGAAACTCCCACCTGTTATCATACACAATATACAATTCTGCAACATTGTCATGGAAACGGTTTTGTTTTAATATAGCGATTACGTACTGATATCTTGGGCGCGCGGCAAATTAGGTTAATTTACGTATATTGGTTACTTGCTTTATTTATATATCTGATACCTGAAGATGTATTTTCAGATTTTTCTACGATTTTTGGTGTAACTGGCGCTCTTTAAAACCTTTCCTATCTCGAGTTATACTCACCCATGAAGACGACGACGACTATGGACAAATTACGGTCTGGGAACGAGAACTACGAGCTGTTTTGTTCTCTTATCGGTTTGGCGACTTGAACAAAACATGAAAATGATCGTATTTCCATTGTGGATCGATAGCAATAAAGAGCTACACTATCCGTTTCTCGGTTCACGAGTTATACATAGGTCCAGCGGATTACGTGATACTCATGTTTTATTAATTTGGTTGGCAAGTGTGTACATATGCTAATGGCGGCGTACTAAAATCTGGCTGCCAAAGTCGTTACAAGCAGAAATTGGAGCCTGTTGGTCTGCTGTTAAGTTGTGTCCCATACTTGGAATCTAACAGCCATCGTGATATGTCGTTGTGGCCACGGAAAGAGTTAGCCTGGTACCCCCTATGGGCACACGTGATGCGTTTCCAATCCCTTTATAGATGATTTCGGTGAGAAGTCGTTTCCTTGGAAACGCGTGACCTAAAACGATGAATAATTGAAGTGAGGGCAAGGTATACGTGAAATGGTATGGAGGTGTTGTGCTTTTGGCTGTAGAAATCGTGGTGGTCAGCGTTTGGGCATAGGTTTCTATCGGTTTCCATTCAATAATGAAGGCAGACTACGAAGGTGGGTTCAAGTGGTCCGTAGATAGGATTGGCAGCCTTCGAAGCACTCGCGAATCTGTGGCGACCATTTTGTGTCATGTTAGTTAGAAGTGTTGAAGTCACAATTGAGTGAGGGAGTCATTTGTTTTTATTGTAGGCAAGCCTGTTGACGAACCCAGTGATGTGGCTATGTCTCTTCACGATTCTCTTTCAAGGATGGTATGCAAGAGGAAGTATTTGATCAAAATGATGGCAGTGAAAGCGCGGCAGGCGAAAGCGGGGCAAAGAAGAAAAGGAGAGGTGTGCTTTATATTATCTCTGCTTCAGCTGTACTAGTGTAGAGGGTCGTTTGCTAGTTCACGCAGGACTCGCAACAGACAGAAATCATCAGTATGGGAAGCATAGGGATGTCTGGAATAGCCACCCCATCTGCACCAATAGCTGGATCTGCTTATGTCGTAGCAACGATGATGAGCATGTGTGCTGTCATGCTGCCCTGCTTTGCCTTTGGCTACAGCCTACAAAAGCTATAGGCCTACATGACGGAGGACAAAGATGTCTGTTGCCGATCGATTGCTATAAGCCTACTTGCTACATGTATGGACCTAGCTTATCGATTACAGATAGGTCTGTAGACATGTACACCGTGCATTCTTTTAAAAATAAGCTTAACTTAGCAAGCTAGTTCAGTCGGCAACGATCAAGCCAGATGACCGTGCAATAGGCCCTAATCCACGCTTCGTGGGCCTGGTCTGCACTTTTGTTTGCCTTGGCCGAAACACACCACAAACACAGTCCTCACAGAGCCCGATTGAAACTAGTTGTAGGCTTCAAGTTCCCGGGCGATCGGTAAAATAGCCAAATATATTGCCATACTCTACGCTGCCACAACGACATAGCATCGCCGAAACGACGACCATCACCCCTCATGAAAAGATCATAGCTTGGTGTCAGCTCCACCGACTCCAGTTTTTGTTTGTAACGCTCCTTTCGCTTGAAATCTGCCGATCCATCACGATTTACCATACGTCTCAATAATGTTTTGCCCTCCATAAAAATTTCACATGACTCTCACGTGACGCGCGGGTTCTCACCGAAATCATCTATATATTATCTCTGCTCTTTCCTATTTCATTTGTTTGGTCTGTGCTTGACCGTGCGTACCATCCGACCATGTGTGAATTGCACGTGTTGTAAAGTGTGAAACGGGGTCTAAAAATCGATTGTTTGTTCCAACCAAGAAGAGGAGGGACATTTCACTGCTGTGGGAAGGTAGGCTACTACAGGCACCTCGTGCTGCTCTATTTGAAAACGGCTAAAGGTGTTCTATCGCGCTTTTTAAAAGCGTTATTTGGCCAAAATGGCGATTGTCCGTAGTGCCTTTTTTTGTGGGACAAAATCTTAGGAATCCTGAGTCTCTTCATTCTGAAAATCACTATATTACATGCTAGGTGATTGAACTTTTGCGTGGTGTAGTTTGTTTGTAGGACTGTGCTCGGAACTGAGCCAGTACAATGTCGGGTAGGGTAATTTTGTGGGACAGTTCACCCTTCATCGAGCACGTTGGGTACCTAAAACCTATATTGTCTTGTAGCTGTTGCGTCATATTTTTGCGTCCAAATACTTTTACGTATAACTCATAAATGCTACATGGCATGCGCTTCTTCAAAGGTGATGGGTAAAAGAAAATTTAAACTGGGGAGAACCAAGGAACGCGCGAAGCATTCGTTGATAGTGTCCATTGAACGCAAGAATGTCAGTGTTCACGTAGCTATTACAAGATATCAACTTGAGGCTATTATAGTGCGTAACGTGACACTTGATCTTAAAATTTTTTCCAGCAATTTTACAATTCTCTTGATTTTTGTAGCCTAGTGGTATGAGATAATCAAAATCTGAAAACGGAATAAGCTTTACTAGCCATCTGGCAATAAATAACATTGAAAAAGAAGTGTGTCAAGTTATTTTCGGGCCCGCACTCTTTTATTTTCTATTATTGCTCCAAACGCACAGTTTTTAGCCCATTTCTCCACTGTTTCGCAACGGATTGCGCTGATCGTTGGTACATATATGCAGCGTTGCACCTTGCACCAAACTGCGCAGTCCGATTTCGAACCCGGGACACAGTTTGAGTTCTGCTTGCCTTCGAAGGCCAATTTGAGGTGGAAAAGTGTTAGGTCAGGATTTTCTTTAGGCACGTTTTATCCTGCCTAAAAGTGAGCATGTAGGCAGTCAAATGGTACCTGTATCGGAATCAGGTCTAGTTCTAGCATTATAAGTCGTCTTTACCCTCTAATAGACGCTTCAAGTCGGAAGGTTGAAAAACAGCGGACATATTGAAATGAATATCATTTGTTAATGACGTCATTGCTAAACATGACTGTATACATGTAGCTGTTGTGCTGATCAGAGCCAAAACGATTCTTTTCAGAACCAAGAAGAGCAAGCTTCTACCAGTGGTCTACCGCTTCGTAGGAGAAAGCAGTCGCCACCAATATGGGAGCCGCTGATGAAGAAAAAAGCCCCAATCAAAAAAGCCGATCAGCAGCTGTGATTGCCAGCAACGCATTGGGGTAATAAAAAAACCTCTTCCCGACTTTCGTTTGGGCATGCATCTTTTAGCAATACTCCTTCGGAGAGCTCCAGGTAGTACATGCGCAGTGCTAGCTTTCTTGCATCGGCATCAGGGATGTCTGGCATATGAGCAGCTAAGGCCTCAAGCTCCTTCGATGCATTGCTGGCAATCACAGCTGCTGGTCGCCGAGACTTGATGGCTTGTGCTTGCTGCAATCGTGTAACAACTCCGGTCGTGGGGTTACCTCTCGGCCAGTCTCGGGGCTTTTTTCTTCATCAGCGGCGCCCATATTGGTGGCGACTGCTTTCTCCTACGAAGCGTCAGCCCAGAGGTAGAAGCTTGCTTTTCTTGGTTCTGAAAAGAACCGTGATCTGCACAACCACTTTCAGTTATGTTTAGCAATGACGTCATTAACAAATGATATTCATTTCAATATGTCCGCTGTTTTTCAACCTTCCGACTTGAAGCGTCTATTAGAGGGTAAAGACGACTTATAATGCTAGAACTAGACCTGATTCCGATACAGGTACCATTTGACTGCCTACATGCTCACTTTTAGGCAGGATAAAACGTGCCTAAAGAAAATCCTGACCTAACACTTTTCCACCTCAAATTGGCCTTCGAAGGCAAGCAGAACTCAAACTGTGTCCCGGGTTCGAAATCGGACTGCGCAGTTTGGTGCAAGGTGCAACGCTGCATATATGTACCAACGATCAGCGCAATCCGTTGCGAAACAGTGGAGAAATGGGCTAAAAACTGTGCGTTTGGAGCAATAATAGAAAATAAAAGAGTGCGGGCCCGAAAATAACTTGACACATTTCTTTTTCAATGTTACTTATTGCCAGATGGCTAGTAAAGCTTATCCCGTTTTCAGATTTTGATTATCTCATACCACTAGGCTACAAAAATCAAGAGAATTGTAAAATTGTTGGAAAAAATTTTAAGATCAAGTTTCACGTTACGCACTGTAGAGTTGATTCATCGCCGTCGACTTGCACTGTCTTTGTGCCAGTCATATCAGAAGGTGTTGTTCAAACTGGACAGTGGCTGATCAGCTTGTTCTAATCAGTTTTGTTGATGTTCAATAGATTGAGTGTGTGTCCTTTGAGATTTTTGTTGCTATTGAACTTGAAATACGTACATGTAACCATCTGCATGCTTGTCAGCCTGTAAACCTGTTATCAGTAGTAACACCAGCAATCAAGAGCAAATAATGTGTTTGTTGTATTGGTCAATGCTCAGTGCAGGCTGGAATGAGAGCTCCAAGAACACCTTACTGGACTTGGTCATTGGGAAGTATAAGGACAAAAAAAAAACACAGAACTGACTGAGGAAGCAAATTGTAGTATACACGTACATGTGCATTGAAAAAAACGTCCACAGCGCTTGTGGGTTTGATACACCTATAAGGATTCGGTACGGATGGCACGCGTTAATATGTGATAAGTGGGCTCATTTCCAATCCCTTTATACCGAGTATATTATCTCTGGAAAGAGTATATGGGCATATTTTTCATTAAAGAACGGGCACGTATACCCAGGAGCAGCTGCTTTCATGCCAGCAGCTCGAAGCCTACAATTTCTTCGAGTCTTCTGTCTACGTAATGGCATTCGTACTGCGTGGTATCACTGGTATAGGGGTCAAAGCCCTAGCCAGCTCTCACCTGGCTGATGTTGCACGATGACGTGAAGCTTGGATGATAGCTAAGCCAGACCTGATGGTTCTATTCTTTCTGGTCACTGCACATGCATGGCTGGCCAGTGGGTAAGTGTTTAATCTTTCTTGCTTCCTAAACGAGAACAGTTAGGACGAAGTCTACAACATTGCTGGGTCTGGGGACCCGAAGGATGTTTACTAGTAGGTTTTCCTGAGCGTAAACTGACACATTGAAACTGAAGCGCTCGATCCCACATGGGAATGACACATACTTACCAGATACAATATATAGTCACCACAGATCCGCTGGGCATCCAGTAGTTGGGCGTAGCCCGACCATACGCCACGGTCTGCTACGGCCAACCAGTTCTACCTTTTATCCATTTCTGTTGTCAGGGATGATTCTTAGATGTAAAACGATAAAATCCCAGGCTAGAACGTTCACCATGGCGACTTCTACAACCAATCGCACAGCAACTACCAACCATTTCTTAGGCACGGACAATAAATTTGCCAACCAAATTTAATATTCATCGATTTTGGTCACGTGCTTGAGTGTCCATTGGACCTATGTATAAGCGGATCGCGTTTTTGTAATGATTTCATGATACGGCACAAATCCGATATGAGAGTTACTGCCGTAACTCTAAATTGCAGTAGGCATGATAAATTATATTACATTTGTACATGAAATGCAGATAAATCATCGAATAGACACACATTTTCAGTAGAGACATTAGTCCAGTCATTGAGATAAGTTCACAGAGGAAGTGTGAAGGCTTTGGTCAGTGAACACCATTGTGATGCCCATTCACCAGGACTGCAGTGCCATTTTTTGTGCCATTGGTGGAAGAATGACCATTGGTGGTACCCTTGTGTTTGAGAATTTCCGTAGTGTGCGGAACGTGTTCCTCATGAGGGGATTGTCTTGCTGCCATCAGTGAGGGGATCTTGTGCTCAAGAAGCATGTGGTTGACTGGAGGCAAGCCATTGCAAGCTCTATTAAGATGGAGGGATACAGTCATTACCGATAAACACTAGATAGGTGCTATTTAATAATGATACATTATGTAGTTATAGGGGGTGGGTGTCTGAATTAATAAAGCAAATGCTACCTCTAGTTAAAAGCACACTGTCTGGTAATTAGAAAGACTAAAGACTTTGTTGGAGAGGGTTATACCTGAAGATGTTCTCAATGCATGCCCGCTGCCTGAACAGTGCATTCACAACAGGTGTACCAGGTGGGACCATTGGGGCTTTCAGGAGGTAGCTGAGCACTGATAACACAGGGTGGAAGCGTTCAAAACTACCCTCCTCGCTCTTCACCTGTATCCTCTCGCACAGTTCAGCGAGGATGACCAGGTCGATAATGATCGGTGATGCCAGGAGTGAGTCTTCACAAGTATTGTGCAAGACAATCGTGTTGTGACCTCCCATGAAGATCTCAGAGGTGTACTCATCCATAGCACGCTTGCTGTCTCCAACGTAAGGGACATATTTTATGACAACCTTGAGAAGAAGGAACGAACACAAAAGTGTTGACAATGTGGTAACACTCTTCGAGTATACCTTACCACATGGTCTGGTTTCTCGCCAGGACTGTAGAGAGTCTGGTTCGATTCTACCATATCATCAACAACATTGCTTTTGGAGATCTGGTGGACCACTTCTATCAGTTTGTATTCAAATGATTATTTGGGTGAGTTACCTCTTTAGATCTGAACTGCTGTGGAGCGGACAGGTTCTTGCCATCATTGTTTCCAAGATGGTTGTAGCTCACAATAGAAGTGGGCTATAAATGGAATGTATTATTTACGAACATTCACACACACACACACACACACACACACACACACACACACACACACACACACACACACACACACACACCGCATTGGACAACAAACCTTCAATCCAGCAGATACCATGAAGTCAACAAGAACTGATTTCACTTTGGTTTGGCCAGACTTAAAATCATCTCCTCCCAGAAACACATTCTTCTGCTCTGCAAGCTCCACAACTCCAGGTACAAATGTATTTTGAGGTGACCCATTGATGTAGGTACACTATATGATAGGCAACACATAAAGACATAATACTTCAAGTAGAGACAGGTATCCACTTACCCCCTCCAGAATACTAGCTACAGCAAAGATAGTGGATGGTGAAACTTCATCATGCTCCCTTTTGATAGCCTCCAGCAGATTTTCAGCACTGTCATGAACCCCTTCCAGTACATCACAGTAACGCTCAGTGTTGGCAGTCCACAGCACAATGACCTGTGGTCAGAGTGAGAAAAGGTATGCCTTCATGCACATTTAACTGGGCCAGGTTTGATAAGTTTCTTAAACAAAATAGCCATGTGCAAAGCATTTGCTAAGCTAATCAACTTGGAAAGATGAAGGTATACACCAGGAAAGTAATATTCCCTGCATCTAACATCCTTGTACAGTTTTTTCACACATTTTATAACGTGAAAACTGACTCCTCTTACTACCATTTACCTTGTCAAGTTTGCACTTCGCCTTGAAGTCCCGAATATCGGATCGAATCTGTTCCATCATCTCCCATTTTGTGCCTTAAATGGTCACGGTCAACCTTAGGTCAACATAACAGCCACACATTGATGTATTACCTTTCAGAACATTGTCAGCTCTGTCGGACTGGTTGGCAGCAATGAAGTCAGGACAATAGATGGAAGGACGAGGCTTTAGAGGTAACAGGTAGGGCTTCAGCTGGTCTTGGATTTGAACATCCAGCACCATTGCACGCTCACAAGCTTGCGCTAGGTTGACCGACGAAATATCCCATCCTGCGCAAAGGAAAAAAAAAAACACAACACCAGGAATGCGGCGGGGTTACTTTATGGTAATTCTGTGGCATACCGTCCAGCTCAATGTCGTTCGGATTCACCATTGGAAGCACGTCCTTGAGAGGTATGTACACATCTTTGCCGTCTGCTCCAATACCGAGACTAGTAGTTGAGCTTTGCGTTATGGAGCCAAAATAATTGGCGAACTATTTTGGAGAAGAAAGTTAAATATTTTCGGGGATGGGTGTGGCACGACGCTTACTTTTTTGCCTTCCTTGGTTCTCCACGAAACGTTCAGCTTGTTCGCTAGAATTGCAGCTGTGACCGTCGAGCCGTTGTTGCCGCCCCACCCTACCATCATGCATCCCACCCTGGGGAGCTTGCAGTCCGTCTTGAATGTTAACCTTTTGGTAGTCGGAACAACACGGAGCTTTCCCGAAGACGTGCGCTGCACCGCAGAAGTGTTATAGTCGTAGTCTGCGAGAAGGGTGCCGGTCTTCTCGTCATATTTTACACGGTCGCTCTCTACAACAAAGCTGTCCATTTCTATGATAATACGAATGAAGTGAAGGACTGCAGCAACACCCCACACGAAAGTCGTATGACGGGAGGTGACATCCGGTTGCCGAAAGGTCACGATCGAAGCGCATGCGCTCAATATATATACATGTATAATTAAAAAAAAAAGAAAAAAAAAGTGATATTGGCCGTACACATGTATATAATACCCGCTGCATATATCAGTTCAAGACGCACCCATCTTCATAACTTTGATAAGCTGCTCGACGTTGTTGGACTTGAGTGCATCTCTGCATGCGGCCACAACAAGTGTTTTGGGTTTCCCCACTGCATTACACAAGGATCACCATAGCAATAAAAATAAAACAAATGACAAAGTGATATGCATGCTTGTACCTCGAAGGTTGCCTGCTTTCTGGATGGCTTGATTGACTATCTTCAGACAGTCTAGCAGCTCTATGTGGTTGTTGGACCTAATCTTGTAGCCGGTGATTAGGTCACTGTTCAAATCATGCAGCTGGATGTAAGCTTTCTTCATGTTGCTTCTGTGGGTGGTAAGGGCGGGTGGTACATCACCTTGCCGGCTACATGCATTGCCGCTCACATGTCATTCATCATCCTAGCATCTTCTGCCCTTATGATGAGATTCTTAATAATGCCCGAGTTGTCTGCCATCTCAGCTGAGAGCCTCTGCCGTGCACTCTGGTAGCCATTCACCTTCAGTGCAATTCAGTGGACTTGACAATCACATCTGCAATAACACCAAGCACTGACCTTTGCCAGTATGCCACGCAGGTCTTCCATCTGCTTAGGAAAATCTGCTGATGATTGCAAGTTCTATGGAGGTGTGTACATGGGAGGGAGAGGGAGTGTGTACATGGGAGGGAGAGGGAGTGGGTACATGGGAGGAAGAGGGAGTGGGTACATGGGAGGAAGAGGGAGTGGGTACATAGGAGGGAGAGGGAGTGGGTACATGGGAGGAAGAGGGAGTGGGTACATGGGAGGAAGAGGGAGTGGGTACATGGGAGGAAGAGGGAGTGGGTACATGGGAGGGAGAGGGAGTGGGTACATGGGAGGAAGAGGGAGTGTGTACATGGGAGGGAGAGGGAGTGGTCACATGGGAGTGGGTACATGGGAGGGAGAGGAAGTGGGTACATGGGAGGAAGAGGGAGTGGGTACATGGGAGGGAGAGGGAGTGGGTACATGGGAGGGAGAGGGAGTGGTCACATGGGAGTGGGTACATGGGAGGGAGAGGGAGTGGTCACATGGGAGTAGGTACATGTACATGGGAGGGTGAAGGAGTGTGGACAGGGTTGTAGGATGAGGTTGCACAACACACATTCAAAATTGAGCACAAGGTGTCCACTATTAAATCTACATGTACCTCAATGTGAAGGAATGATGCCATGGATTGAATAATATCTCCAGCTAAATCCATATCATCAGTCTGCAGGGTCACCTATAACAAGAATATTCACTGCCCTAACCACAAGGGAATTATATGTATGCATACATGTACATGCCAACATTACTGCAACAAAAATGACCTGAAAAGACCCTACAAAAGTTGGAGTACCTTTCCATTTTGGCTGGGCTCGGCTTTTATTATGAGCAAGGTGTTTGTTCGAAGAGAGAGGTAGGCTGCATGAAGGTAGGTGTTGGTGACGGCATCAGCTCCGGGGTGGTACAGAAAGTTGTCATTGGCCCAGGCCAGAATGCGATCAAGCCTGTCATTGACATTAAACGTGACGATTCCCAGCGGCTTTGGTTCGGCACTCAGCAGGGAAGGTATGTACAGAGAAAACCTTGGTAGAACACGTGTTGCTTCGAAGACATGGAAGTGTGTGCTTCAAAGGAACCAAAAATTGCAGATTCATTGCAATGGTCATGTCCAATGTGCCCACAACATGCAATAGATATGCACAGGTACCCAGACCACCCCTACAGGATGTGGTGGTAAAACGGAGGTGTGTCTCCTTGCAAAAGGTCAAGGTTAGCAGTCACACTCCATCTGAATTCATTGATCTGCGGTATGTGTAGTTACTACATAGATATGTATGAATGTGTTTTATTTTATTTTGGTGGTTCTAGCAGGTGGGTACATGATATGGCCTATAATTTGGATATCCTAATATGACGTAATTATGGTTTATACTTGCAGAACTATTGCATCATGTTATTAATTATAGTTAATTAGGAAGTCTATTGCAACATCCTTTGCAAATCAGATGTGTTGTATATGCTCACTCCCTTCTACAGCTTCTCCCACACACACATGTAAAACAGTAGAGTAAGCAAATTCATGGAGAGTGTAAACACTCAATGAATTTGCCACTAAGGAAGCCCACTCTGTACTCACACCATCTTCATCACCTGACACATTCATTGGCCTGTAGCCCACACATAATACATACCCATAATGCACAATGGACCACACCTTTGCCCTCAAATAAGGCAGCTCAGGGTGGGAGCAAGGGCTGCCCCTCAGCTAGTGGTGCGCTGCTGGTACTTGATCATTACCAGGGGTTGGTGCATTTAATGGCCACACTGCCAGCTCAGGGAAAACTTCCTAACGTCCATGATGGAAATCAATTGCCTTCTGATTCTGGTGTTTGTTTGACAAACCCAGCATACACTCTGTACTTCACCAAGAGATTGATTAATTTCATGAACTGGATGCTTCCAGGGAAAGCAATCAATCCCCATGGTGAAGTATGGGGTGAATCCTGGGTTTATTGAACAAAAGCCAGGACCAGAAGCTGAGAATAGGTCTCCATCCATTTTTTTATAAATGAATATAAAACATGCAGCACATGTGACGCTGTACTGCAATCTTGAAAGACAACACAGCAGATACCAGGTGACCCAAGTCCTACGGATGTCAAAGTGCCTGCAGTTTGCAAACACCTCCCTCTCCTCCCCCCCCCCCCCCTTTCCAGGCACTAGGAGAGCCTCCCACCCTCCTCACCTGTTGGGCTGTCCCACATAGGCTTTGATGCTCAGGTCAGTAGAGGTGTCCTTGTCGGGATACAGCGGCATCTTTACCACGTTGGATACTTTGCTCAGTGGTGGGTGTCTATATGGGGGAGAGGGGCACATGGTCGGAGGTGTTAGATAACAAATCAGAGACTCACTCACACGACATGACTTTCCTGGTCAAACAGTCCTTCTGCAAAGACAGCTACACAGCGTATCACAGTCCCTACAATGTGAAGGAGGGGGAGGGGAGTGTCACATACCAACTAGGTGTGAGTCACAACCACAAGAGAAGCTGGGCTACCAAGGAACTGTGGTGGGTTTGCCCCTGATTACAAGGTAACACATACATGTGAATTGAAAGAATGCAGAATGCGTGACTACAGTGAAGGGTTTCTTGCTGGGAGGATATGAGGGAAAAACTCCTTCCTTCTCCTCCCCAAATGAGTTGACAGCATGCCACTAACTGTACATGTACATGTAATCTGAACACACTACGTGTAAATGTCCATTTCAACACACTGGACACACCAACAATGGGACATAAGGATGTGTCGTTTTGTACAGTACCTTTGCTGGTCTGCACTGACAGCTCTATGTGAGGCTGCAGGGGGGGGGGGGAGGAGGGGAGAAAAACCATATAAGCAACACCCAGATGTACACATACACACACACACACACACCACACAAGTAAATGGTCAGTGACAAGTAAACACTGATACAAGGTGTGATGATGTTCACAAAACAACTACACATGTACTGCCCACCACCTCAATTAACCTTTTGACGTCACACATCCTCTGTGTTTCCCTGATTATTATAACCGGATTGGGTGTGGTGTGTGACATCAGTGGTCTATTCCATGTAGGGATCTAACTACATGTAAGAATGTGATCGCACAGCACTAATGTGTGCTTTGTGTACCCGCGCTACATGTACACACACAAAAAGTGGTGTGGTGGAATATATTGCTACTGCTTGCAAACAAGTTCACACCCAGTAATGAATGACGTAACACATTCCAAACACTGGTACTCCACCATTGATGACAGACATAATCCAATGTGCACAAATAAGGTACAAAGAGGCAGAAGTAAAAATGAAAACAACCACATAAGTACTGGCTCCGGATTTACAACGTACAGATAGTTTGGAGCGAGGGTCTGGTGTCACAGCGCTGAACTCAGTCTTGAGAATGGTTGCTGCGGGGATCATGCCCATTGGACCACTCCCGCTCATCTCAGCATACGGGTCAGCGGATTTGGCAACCTGGAAGTGTTTATAAATGTGTGTCCAGAATAACAACTGCACAGCAATGGCCGAGTTAATCACGACACTTTGGAAATCACACATCTGACTATACACATAATATGCAATGCTATAACTTCAATTACCTTATCAATAAATCTTATTTCAGGAGTAAACAAATTAATATGCAGCCCATAATTTGAAATGCAAGCACTAACTCAGTGGAGTTGTTTATCTAGTTAGCGGTTTCTTGTGCCCCTATTGCTCAGTGTTTTAACATCACTTCAACAGCACATTGTGAACTTTTTTGTGTGCAGGTATTGAGAAGTGATAACAGAAAGCTACACACATGTGTCTAGTACTTTACCTTCTCATTAACTTCAAAGTTTTTCAGTTCTAGCAGAAGCGTCTGCAATCAAAAAACGTACAAAAATATTTTACACCCACACCATTCAGTTGGATGCTGTATGGCTTCCCTTTCTAAACAGATTTTGACAATGAGGTACAGTACATTTTTTTAAAACTCAAGGTAATCGAACCAAGGTCCCTCCCACAGCAACCTATGTACAATGCATGCCCCCAACATGCCCAGACAGGCACCCAGGTTGCCCCCAGTATTGCTGGGGGCTCTATGGGCACTGCAAACATTTGTGATGTGCGCCATAAACCTGCTTCCTTTGGTTCAGCTCCTTGAGCTTCTCGTTGTCCATAGCAACATCCACTGGCTTAGCAGCAGCTGGGACCACATCGGGTAGGTAGCCCTTCACCTCACCATCCACCGAACAGCATATAAGTTCCACCTTACCATCCATACGATAGTCGGCCTGTGGTGTGCACACAGGAGTGCAACGACACATCAACAAACAGGGGAGCACCCTCCGCCCCCCATCATACTCACCTGCACAATCCCAGCAATGTGTGAGGAGAAGGAGTCCTTAAAAATGACTTCGCCCGTCTGGCTGTTTCTGATGTCTAGTTTGCCGCTGGACCAGCCCACGATGAGCTCTGGGACTCCATCATCGTTGATGTCAAAGCTGTGCATGCAGATTGGCTGGTTCTTCGACTGGACAGCAAAACGGAAGAAAAGGCATGCACACATGCATTTGCCACATATATAGCCACGTACATAGTGTACATGTACTGACAGTTACATGTATGTACGTGCATCATGAATTTGATGTGCCATGTTGTTGGTGGGTTGTTTTGTGCATGTGTTTGTGGATGTGTGTTTCTTTGCAATGATTCGTAAATGTGCACAGCAGTATACTACTGTGCACATTTATGTAAAAGAAACATTGCAAAGAAACAAATGCTTAGAATGCTTTTGTTATCCTAGGAGTAGCTATGAGAAGCAGATGTGCGATTAGATCCTTTGATTTTGGAGCTAAAGATGTTGATTGGGTCCTGCCTGGTTTGCTATAACAATCCTTTCAGACACACCCCAGAGTAAGCAGACAGATGAATGACCTCAGTGGGAGGATTGTGTCAATGTACATGTATAGTGCATTTCTAAATACCAAAACATATATTCAAATACAGCAAACAACAAATAAGGACTAATTTTTTTTTTAGGCAATGCTCTTCATACATGTACAGTGGTTCCATGACATACCTTGACACGCCAAACTCTCTCTGTTCCCTTGTACATGCCAACAATCCCACTAGCCAATGCATAGCTGAACTGGTTATCTTTCACAGCACACAGAGAAGTCACAACATCAGCTTCTGAAAATTCTGAAATCAAAATCGACAACTTCAGCATAGGCTTTTATATATGTGGACAGTCACGTGACGTTAATCATTAGTCACACGAGTGTGCTCTTATTAGAACAAGTGACCAGTGTAAGAGAACAAGGACAGTTCAACAATAAAAGCTGATTCTTTTAATGTACACAGTGATAAAAAGAATGAGTAAAATACAATTAGTTGCAGATCTGACATACACAGTAATTCCTGATGACACCTGGGCAATAAGAAGAAACTGTAGCCAGTTGGCTATGGCTTGCCATGGGAATATTGCAACTGATTTTTGCATTGTGTCTGTGTACATGTGCCTATGTGGTCTATGCATGTGTCTGTTATATACATGTACATGTGTCTTTGTACATGTGTCTTTGTACATGTGTCTGTACATGGGTCATTGTACATATGTACTGGGTCTGTGTACATGTGTCTGTGTACATATACATGTGTCCTGTGTTAGATCTACGTGGGACTGGGCTGGGTCTTTATTTTAATCAAAGGCAATTGTATGCAAATTCTGAATTTCATAAACACATTTTGAAGTGACACACCCCACTCAAAGTACATGTACATACTAGTCACACCCCTAATTAACACATGTACACACCTGTTGCTGGTAGTGTAATTTATAAAAAAGAACTGAGCAAAAATATAGCTTTTTAAAAAAATAGCAACACAAAATCAGAACCAAGTGAATATCGCAAGCCAAACAATGCCACAGAAAAGATTGTAGATATATATGCATAGACAATAATCTCATATTTGATCCAAGCTGACACATCAGTATTGCAACATTATCATTCTATGACACACAATATGGGAGCTGCAAGTGGGTTAATAGCCACCAGAAGAGACGATTATCTGTAAACTGCACATGTGACTATCCAGTGCGCAAGAACTGATGTTTGTGAGCTACGTGTACATATAGTTGTAACAACCAGCTACAAATAAAAATTATCTTGTGGACCTTTTTAAAAAACATTGTATGATGAGGCCTTGTGAACCACTTCTAGGCAGTGTAAGGCTAAGGAAGGAGGCCTTGTGAGCCACTTCTAGGCAGTGTAAGGCTAAGGGAGGAGGCCTTGTGAGCCACTCCTAGGCAGTGTAAGGCTAAGGAAGGAGGCCTTGTGAGCAACTCCTAGGCAGTGTAAGGCTAAGGGAGGAGGCCTTGTGAGCCACTTCTAGGCAGTGTAAGGCTAAGGAAGGAGGCCTTGTGAGCCACTTCTAGACAGTGTAAGGCTAAGGGAGGAGGCCTTGTGAGCCACTTCTAGGCAGTGTAAGGCTAAGGGAGGAGGCCTTGTGAGTCACTTCTAGGCAGTGTAAGGCTAAGGGAGGAGGCCTTGTGAGCCACTTCTAGGCAGTGTAAGGCTAAGGGAGGAGGCCTTGTGAGTCACTTCTAGGCAGTGTAAGGCTAAGGGAGGAGGCCTTGTGAGCCACTTCTAGGCAGTGTAAGGCTAAGGAAGGAGGCCTTGTGAGCCACTTCTAGGCAGTGTAAGGCTAAGGGAGGAGGCCTTGTGAGCCACTTCTAGGCAGTGTAAGGCTAAGGGAGGAGGCCTTGTGAGCTACTTCTAGGCAGTGTAAGGCTAAGGGAGGAGGCCTTGTGAGCCACTCCTAGGCAGTGTAAGGCTAAGGGAGGAGGCCTTGTGAGCCACTCCTAGGTAGTGTAAGGCTAAGGGAGGAGGCCTTGTGAGCCACTCCTAGGCAGTGTAAGGCTAAGGGAGGAGGCCTTGTGAGCAAATCCTAGGCAGTGTAAGGCTAAGGGAGGAGGCCTTGTGAGCCACTTCTAGGCAGTGTAAGGCTAAGGAAGGAGGCCTTGTGAGCCACTTCTAGGCAGTGTAAGGCTAAGGAAGGAGGCCTTGTGAGCCACTTCTAGGCAGTGTAAGGCTAAGGAAGGAGGCCTTGTGAGCCACTTCTAGGCAGCGTAAGGCTAAGGGAGGAGGCTTTGTGAGCAACTCCTAGGCAGTGTAAGGCTAAGGGAGGAGGCCTTGTGAGCCACTTCTAGGCAGTGTAAGGCTAAGGAAGGAGGCCTTGTGAGCCACTTCTAGGCAGTGTAAGGCTAAGGAAGGAGGCCTTGTGAGCCACTTCTAGGCAGTGTAAGGCTAAGGGAGGAGGCCTTGTGAGCAACTCCTAGGCAGTGTAAGGCTAAGGAAGGAGGCCTTGTGAGCCACTTCTAGGCAGATGTTACATTTACAGGTCATAGGCATGAGCATTTGTATGTACATACAAGCACCTGCCTGGTGGTACTAATATTGAGCAATGGACTATGGCACCTTGCATGCAACAATAAACAAAAGCTGAGAGAGAATTAATTTCAAAAGGCATACCATCTGCGCCATTCCTGCCATGTCAAACTATTCCCACATGAACCTTTCTAGGTCATATCAATGCCCGTGTGCACACACGTCAATGAATGAATAAAGCTTACTCTAGACCAGCCAATTCCCACCTTGAAGGTCCTTACCATCCACAAGCACATCGTTGCTAAAGATCCTAATGTCGTAGTCCTCAGAACCGGCGATGAGCTCCATAATGCCATCACGATTGAAATCACATAAGGTGAGCGCTGTGACATTGTCCCCAGTCACCTGCGCAGTTAGAAGAAAGCCTTGGGTTAAATATATATCTATATATATGTATGATGCCTACGAACTTACTGTCCAAAACTGATCTTGACCCTTGCTGTCAATTCCTTGTATAGAGCAGTTTCCTCCAACAAAGGCGAGAGGTTCAGCACTGCTCGACAGCTTACCTACAAGAATGGCATTCGCACCATCTGGGAGCTGGGAAATGAGAGCAAACGTTAAAGCGTATGTAGCATAGGGAGGTCAGTCATCACAACCCATCCAAATACTACCCCTCTTGGCTCCCATTCTCCTCAGCTCCCATTTGCCTACTCCTCAGTTCCCTGAACAAATTCAAAACGCAATTCCTTGACTTTTGAGGACAAGGACACAACAGAAGTATGCAATGTGTAGGCAATTGGAACACATGTTGTTTGTTTTGAACAGTGTCCACGTACTTCCTTGTAGAATAGGTCTGCGTTCCGTTCCACATTGTAGGCGAGTAGATTGGTTTGTGAGCCCACGAGAAGCACGTCACCCTCGGCCGATAAGTCGAGCTTCCCAGAGGTGAGAGAGGTGATATGTTGTCCGATCGTTAACAAGTTTATGTCTGATGCACTGTTCGATGTGGAGAGCCTACCACCAGTACGATTGGAGCTAGATGAAATTCTACGATGAGGATTGTGAAGAAACACCTAGGGCACAGCACACAAAGAGAGGTTGTCTATCACTACGCACTGGCGTAGTATTTAAAAATACAACCTTGTTGCCACTTGTGGCTGCTGTTAAACTAGGGTGCTTTCCGTCATAATTTCCAATGGTAACCAAGCGAGGGAATATTTTCTGATTGAGTTTCAGTGTAAATACAGGAGCAAACATCTTCCGTTATCCGCCAAATTTATGTTTACATTGTACGCTCCGCCCATTATATGTGCGATATTTAGAGTCGGGGCTGATAGCATTAGACTTTTCATACATATGCATGTACTTCGATTTCGGTGGTCACGGCCACAAGGCTCATCCAACGAAGACTATAACATTCCAAATTTAATAGCGTACATATTTACTTACTAGTAAATAAAATATAATCCAGGCATGCTTTTCTTCCGTGAACCTGCGTGTATTATATGTATCGTGTAGGTGAGATAGTAGCTTCAGTATATACTATCCACGCGAGGAGTTCTTCACATGCACAATGTTCACATTCTATGTAATAACGCAATGAGCAATAGAACCGGCACGTGCGTATTATGACGTATCGGTAGGTGCCCACCCACATTCCTCCATTTTCCTACAACATAAAACCACTTGTTCTTTTCACGTGAGCAACATAAAATATCTTATTACACAATATGGCGGAGACAAGAGGCTGGTGTTAAAGTTGCAGCATTTTAGGAACACACCTTCCATTCTCTACATTTGTACGGAGTTCACCTGCAGAGTGTGACGCAGCTAAGGACTACCAATTACTCCACATTACACTACAACTGGTAGCGTGGGAAGAGTTTACATTGGGTTGTGGCATAGATAGGAAAGTCAAAGCCCTGTATACCCGTTTTAGTTTTGTGGGGACACTAGTCAATACCTTATTTCCAAAAAAATGAACCAAGGTGAAGTGGAAGAAGGAGAGGTCGTGTCTAGTGACGAGGAAGACCTCGGTCAAAAACCCGGGCCTAATAAGGGCATTTGTACTGCTGAAGCCGACGCAAACGCGTCGGGGAAGAGCGTAAAGCGTTCCGCTCCTATATCACATGCCAGTGATGATCCCCCCAGTAAGGTTAGTGTTTAGGCCCGTGGTTTGAAAATACCTCTTTTTTTTTGTTGTTGGCCTGGTAAAAACGATTACATAACCGGAGCGCAAATTTTACGCCGTGATTCTAATTTGCAGGAAGTGAAGTTGGTAGAGGAAGATGTTAGCGATGAAGGAGAGATCTTTTCAGACGACGAAGAGGCAGCGTACTACCCCAAAATCGTTAAAAGTAGAGATATTTTAAAGAAGCCTTCATCCGGGAAGAGTTCAGATACCAAACTAACCACAGAAGATGAATCAAGTGGTAATTCCTCCAGTGGACCATTTGATCACGAACCAGGGCATAAGGACTACTTATCTGAAAACCAGGACCCACTTGAGCAGGATAGAAGCAGCAGACACACGTCAGAAGGAAGTAAGTACAGCCCTTCAAGTCATGACTCCCGTGGCAGACGCAGGGGCCGGTGGACCAAGGAGCAGGGCTGGAGCGAGAGCAGCAGTCATAGAACCAAATCGGCAGGACCTCATCGGCAGAACAGGCACGAGAGTCGATCCAGCGGCGGGCAAAACATACCCGCTCGTATGATGTCCTCGTACCAGATAGCTTGCGCGGCAGCCATCGTTAAGGACAGGCGGGATCGTGGTGAGGCTCTCATGGTCACACCGAGGGGGAACGCCTGCAACAACCTGGACCAGTTCAATTATCCTGCCCCGCCCTCCTGGTACCTCGAGGCCCTAGATGCGTACGAGGAGAAGGAGAAAGAAAAGGAACGGAAGTGTGCAGGCGAGTCCACTGCAAGTGATGTGCAAAGGGTTCCAGAGGCAGTGGCAACGGTGATGTGCCCTGACAGACCGGAGTTCCTGTGTATCAAGCCGGAGCTTAAAGCGGATAGTGAACCCAAAGAGACCCTACGGGTGGTGGAGGACCCAAAGGTCAGCCAGGTGGCGGGGGATGATGCTCGAAGTCCAAAGGATGTCATTTCCTCTGCCGGCAATGGTGACGAGAGCGATGACGATTACGATCGCTACCTTGATCAACTGGACGAAGAGGAGGAGGAAATTGAAGACCAAGCCCCAGACATTGGGAGTGTTGTCACATCACTGAACGAGGAGTTTCCTCAGATCAATCCTTCGCCCCAGCAGGCACGAACCCTTAGCAAGATGGCAGGTGTGTATCCCGAGGAACAGTCTTTGCAGCTGCTGCTGAAGCAGAGCACAGGTGGCGAGTACGAAGGGAATGGTCCAGTGCAGAGTGATGTCCAACCTTCAAAACAAGGTATGGTATAGCTGGATGTCCAGTTGAAGCAGTATTATTATCCATGTTGTTGCTGGGGGGGAATAGGCAAGAAGAAGGGAAAAGGTGCAGGTGGGAAAGCAAAACAGTCCCACAAGGAGAGGGCTGCAGATGTGTCTAAGCCGAAACCGCGACTGCCTTGCAGATTCTTTCGCAACGGCTTGTGCAAGAACGTGAGTGAACATCATCTGTGTTTAGTTGTTCAGTGCAACTGCCTCATACCTTAATTTGTAGGGTGACAACTGCACTTATAGCCATGATGTTGAACGGGAGAAGAAGAAGGAGATATGCAAGTTTTATCTCCAGGAGTCCTGTACAAAAGGAGATGACTGCCTCTATTATCATGGTAATTTACATTCCTACATACTTTGTGTTTTATGTTTTATTTGCTCAGTAAGTACTGTGACATTGGAATGTGATGTATTTTTGTATTCAAGGTGGTTTGTCCCAAGAGAGACATTGGTTACCTTATTGTGTCTTCAGGTTCATTTCCCTGCAAATTCCATCACACGAACAATGGATGTTACCAGGGTGACAAGTGTCGCTTCTCACATGACCCACTGACGTCGGAAACCTATGAGCTTTTGTTGACAGTGAGTTTTCTTAGGCATGCGTTATGCAATTTGGAGTCACTGTTAATTGTACCATGTCTGTTGCAAAAGAGTGGTACAAGAAGTTGGGTTGTTAGTTCTGTTCTGATTAAATTCATTTATGAGAGGTGTAGCATGAAAGTTTTGGATGGCTTTTTGGTGTAGAAAATCCAAAACCAGTGTATTGTAGATTCAGCACTATTAAACAGACTATCATTTGCTTATGTAAGGTGAAATATACATGTAGGAAGTAATGTACATGCGTGTGCCAAATATAGAAATGCAGCTAAGAATCGCATTTTCCTCATATTGTTTGTTTTATTGGCTTTGCTTTTACTATCTATTCCTGCTTGGACAACAGGTTCTTGATCCTAACTCGAGAGATCCCACCAAACTCCCGCAGCTTCCTGTAACAGCAGGTACCGAGAAGCAGCCAGAAGGTGCCTGTCCCCCTCTTGTGACCAGCAGTACTGGCGGAGAGGTTGCTTCGGATGGTGAAACAAGCGCGAGTGCTGCCACGAGAAAACAGAGCTCCCAGAAGCGGCAGTGGTGGGAAAGCATGGGTGAGGTCACCACCAATGAACCCACAGCACAGCAGAAGAGCAGCAGCGGCTTGGTGGTGTCCATCCTCTTATCAGCTCTGCGTATGAAAGGAGGTGACAGTAAGGATTCGAGCAAAGCGACCAAAGGCACTACGTTTACAAGCAATGATTCTAGAGGCCCAATACCACTGTTTCCTCCTGGATCACTGCCGTTAGTCAGATCAAGTCCCCATCAGTCGACTCTGCACTCTGAGCCTGTCGGCAGTGATGGGGGAGAGACCAGGGCGTCTGGCAGAGGGCTGCTGCCTACCCCACCCGCACACATGCAGCTGTCTCCAGAGGAGCTGAGGCATATGGAGGAGATGGAGCCCATTGTGTGGGTGGCACCTGGCATAGCCCAGTCCTTTGCTAGTGAGGAGACTGGGCTGAATGGCAATGGGTACCAGAGTCCTAGCAGACATCCTCCTACCACCGAAAGTGGATCCGGATGGAATGGGGACATGGCAGATCACGGTGGGATGTCCATGCAGGTGAATGGAGGGTTAGGCCCTCCTTGGCCAGCAAGAGACGTGCACCTTGCTCAAGTGGCCTCCCAAGAAACAGGTGTGGATCAGGTTAGGGGTGCTGTTGATGTTTCAGGAGCAGGGCCGTCTTTTCATTCCCCAAGCGTGTCAGGCCACTTGCCACCAGATCTGTTTCTGCCACACTTCCCACCATTGTTTCACGGACGATTGCCTCCAGATCCACGCCTCCCACCAGATCGTCTGCCTCTTCCAGACCTGCGCCCACCTCCTCCCGAACCACGCTTGTCGATGGATCCTCGCCTACCGCCAGATCTCCGCTTGCTGTCAGATCTGAGGACACGGTTGGATCCACGCTTACCGCCAGATTCACGCTTGTCGCTAGATCCACGTATGCCAGTAGATCCACGTATGCCAGTAGATCCACGTATGCCAGTAGATCCACGTATGCTCCCTGATTTACGTCTACTTAGTGATCAACGTCTACCACCTGATCTGCGTCTACAAGCAGATCCACGGCTACAGGCAGATCCACGGCTACCACCTGATCCACGTCTACAGGCAGATCCACGGTTACCACCTGATCTACGTCTACAGGCAGATCCACGGCTACCACCTGATCCACGCCTGCAAGCAGATCCACGGCTACCACCTGATCCACATCTACAGGCAGATCCACGGCTACCACCTGATCTACGTCTACAGGCAGATCCACGGCTGCCACCTGATCTACGTATGCAAGCTGATCAACGTATGCAAGCTGATCAACGTCTACCACCTGATCAACGTCTACAGGCAGATCCACGGCTACCACCTGATCCACGTCTACAGGCAGATCCACGGCTACCACCTGATCCACGTCTACAGGCAGATCCACGGCTGCCACCTGATCTACGTATGCAAGCTGATCAACGTCTACCACCTGATCCACGTCTACAGGCAGATCCACGGCTGCCACCTGATCTACGTATGCAAGCTGATCAACGTCTACCACCTGATCCACGTCTACAGGTAGATTTACGACTACCACCTGATCCACGTCTACAAGTGGATTCACGACTTCACCCTGATACTCGACTACCTTCTGATCTACGTCTACAAGCAGATCCACGGTTACCTCCTGATCCACATCTACAATCAGATCTACGACTACCCCCTGATCCACGTCTACAAGCAGATCAACGCTTCATACAGGATCCACGGCTCTCACAAGATACCCGAGATGTGCGTTCAACTCCAACCCAGGATCCACGCTTCCTGTCTGATCCTTTCCCGCCACCTTTTGCACAGACACGTCAGACAAGCAGATCACTGGATACAGAGAGTGCTGCACCTGTATCGTCATCATCTGACTTGCGCTTTTTCCATGACCACTTTTCAAATGCTTATCGAGAACCACTGAGTGTTGTGTCTACATCTTCTGACCTGCATCGTCAAGTAGACACACCATCACCAAGGAGCACACAAGAAAATGCAGCTCTGCCCCAAACAGAGCTCTTCAAAAGAAGCTTAAGTAGTTCTGCTTCTGATAATGTCAAGTTGTCTAGTCAAGACCCTACGAAAAGTGATCCACGATCCAAATATGCACACCTTAAGATCAAAATGAAGGGACAGCAGGATGGAGAAGCTGCAGAAAAGGGCTTTGGCGATTTGCCGTTCTTCATTGGCTTGCAGACGTTGCAGGGTGACCCAAGAACAGAAAAGCGTGCAAAAGGCTTCGTTGTGCCCAAACTGTTACAACAATCGGCTCCTTTGGAAAAACCATTGGAATTGGGTGAATTGTTTGGCACAAAGTACGGCGAGTGTTATGGAGAGATAAAAGTGTCCGATTATGCTACTAAGTCACCACCGAATGATGAACCTAATCAGTTTGGGGAAATCTGTTATGAACCCAAAAAGCTACAAACGGCTGCCCCCATTGCGGATCAAACCCCGGCAAAGTCAGTTTCAGATGACAACACTTCACCATTTGGCCATGTTCCATCCTACTTTGCTCATTTGAAAAATTTAGGTTTGGGCAGTGAAATTGACAGTGCTCTAAGTTCTTTAGAAGGCAAAGATGGACATTCATGATTTTTAAAATGCAGCATTGTGTTTTTTTTTTTTAGGTTAACATGTGTTGTACACATGTCCACTCACACAAAGTTTTGTGCTAATGACAAATTGCAAATTATTTTTAAAAGCAGTTCATCTCAGCTCGCCAATTTAAACATGCAGACAAGCAATGACATGGAATGTAACACCATCACCATAAAGTTGGCAAATGAAAATCAGTTCTTGGATGTTCGCTTGAAGTTTTTTGCTGGCTGCTTACAGTACTTCTGAGCCTGATATGTCAACACTGATAGTGAAGAATGTGAAACGTTACACAGCATTCTAGATCCCTTAAACACACTCCCCCCCACTCACTTAAAAGACTTGTCCAACATGCCTTTACCAAACAGTGCATGCAATGAGCTCTCAACTTTTTTTTTTTTTTTTTTTGCTTTTTAATTCAGCACATTGCTAGCCTGCTCCCCAAAGACACCCCAGGCTCAGTGCAAACAACACAAGTAACAACCCATGATCCAATCACACCACCAATGATTTGAAAGCTAATAATGTCACTCTCCATTCTTCTACAGCTGTCTCTTGCACATACATGGACATGAAGCAACATTACTATTTTAAACACTGTTTAATTATTGTACCAAATGTACTCTAGCAGTACCACTTTATAACGCCTGAGAAGCTCATCATATTACATGTATCTATTATGAAACTGCGCATACATGTACATGTACTCACAAATAAATGCATACCAAGCAACCACAAATAAACAGCTCTGTAACAAGCCCACACACACAAACCATATGCATGTAGCAACACATGCACACATACACACACATCTCGCATGCATTTAGCAACACAACACAACCCCCCTCATCCTCCTATCAAGTGTCTTCTTTTTCCCCATGTTCGGATTACCTATCACACAAGTATATGTTGGCACTTACGAGAAACACGCTTATGTCTTTTCCCAAACTGCTGCTGTGCCAGGAACTTCTTGGCACTTGGAAGGCTGCTTGAAACTGGTTGTTCATCTTCGAGTACAACGGTGGCTGGGCCACTTATGACAACAGTGGAACACAAATACGTGTAACAAGTAGTGAAAAATAAAAGTGATTTTCACGAGGACTGAGCAGTTATGCACATCCTAATAACGCATGATCCGTATTATATTCATGATGTACCTGGTCACATCTGTTGACTGAGGTGCCTTTATACTGCCAGCTGCCTCTGCAATGGTGTACCAGGTAATTGAGTGGTAAATGTAATGCGTTAGATATTCTAGCTTATTCCAAATGCATAAAAATTGCGACAGCTCTTTGAAGTTGAATATCGGTAAATAAAACCATGTGATGTTAATTATAACTTGCCTCGGGCACTTGATTTCCTTTTCTTCAGACTTCTGTTGAAAAGAAAATTTTATAACGTACCGTGTTAAGGGTTACCTTTACTACAAAC
This sequence comes from Spongilla lacustris, assembly GCA_949361645.1. Classification (NCBI taxonomy): domain Eukaryota; kingdom Metazoa; phylum Porifera; class Demospongiae; order Spongillida; family Spongillidae; genus Spongilla; species Spongilla lacustris. The sequence continues at coordinate 4,138,113 of OX442430.1, forward strand.
TGAAAAAAGCATATTAATGATCGAGTCAAGTATTAAATTCATTGTGATACCGGTAGTAACCCGGGGTATGGAAAACTGATTATATATATACGCACGATTTCTTAACGCTTTCTGCTATCTGCGCTAGTATTTCATCTGTAAGTCTCCTCGTACCGCTCAGCTCCTAAACGGGAGACCAAATCGCATGTCAAGATACGCTCGAACTGATGGTACATGTAGTTAAACAGTTTACCATCTCGTTGCTCACGTGATCACAAGCGTCACGCCCACGCATTTAATGCTAAAGTAATTGCGGTTGAATATTAGATTCCCCCCTCGACGACGAAGGGTGTGTTATAGGTGGACGCTTCGCCATCTGTGTTGGACGAATACTGTAAGTTAACCGGGTACCGTTAACAGACGCTATCTCTTCATTTGTAATATATAACGAGGTACGAAAACCACTTAATGACATAAATGCGTACAAATGCAGTTTGTTTGATCAAAGGACCCGATCATGCAGTACAAGTTTAGACAAGTTCGTGTGATAGCAGTTGTGGTTCACTTGATAGCTATATGTACTGCAACAGGGTTGCAATCCCTTTTTGTGAAGTCTTCCCCCCCTGTTTTTGAATGGTGATCAGTTCAGCCTAGCCCGCCTTATGTAGATTAATAAACGTTTGCAGATGCAATTTACGGATTGTGTTATAGTGCAGACATACATGGAAACCGGCGGCATGGCAGCCTGGCGTAACGATATGAAGTGGACGGATGACGAGGACGACCATGACAGCGACACTGATTCAAAGCTTAGCGGCTCCGCAATCGTCGACTCGGTAATGTAAGTGCAAATAGCTAATACTGCGTGGCTTACAGTGCATACGAGCGGCGTGGGCCCATGTGCACGTCTCCTATGTGCTGAACACTGTTAGGCTACGTCGATCCACCCGTGAATGTAATAGGCCTAGTTTATTTATTTATTTATTTTTTAGTTGTTTTGTCTAATGCCAACCATGTTTACTCACTGGGTATACGATGTGTTCCCTCAGTTTAATCCTTGACTTGTAGTCTTGTACTAGTACAGTACAAAGGCCTCTAGATGAGCAATAGAACACGCGTTCATTGGTGGTGTTACTCCGTTACTGAGCGCACATGAACACAGTCACAGCAAATTAAGCATGTACATGTACACAACACCATTCACAAGCTCACACGTTGTCATGCAGTTTACACATCCCCAGCTACATGCACATGTACATGTGTACACTGTACATATGCACTGTTAGTTGCATGCTATTCCTGCACACACACACACACACACACATATGCACACACACACATTCACACACATTCACCTACATGTACGGCTGCTTGTAGTTGCACGCCGACATGCCTGTAAGGTTCACGAATGTACGTCACATACATGTACACACCCCCACGCATAATGTATGCATAGCGAGAAAAGACACCCACTTCACACATACATGTGTGCACGTTGCATGATACATGCATGTACATCACACTTACATCGCATGGTACATGTACATGTGCACATATAATGATATACCGCACTCGTCACTGTACCTTGCACACCATATCATATACACTTGTATACACTATGCGTGCACCACTGGTACCACTTATGCAACAGATGCACCATACTTGTGCACACCTACACCATATCACACATGCTTGCACCATAAGTGCACCCTCCAGGAGAGAAATTTATTCACTCCCACAATCTGTAGTGTGAGCATTGTTCAGCTTCCTGTGAGCCAGTTTGAAAGTCTTGTAGTGCTGAATGGTGTCTATTGCAACACGGAGGAAATGACCTCACACACGCCATGATCACACACACACACACACCGTGCTCATACACAATGCTCAACACACACCGTCATGATCAAACACACACCATGCTCATGCACACTTGCAAGCCCCTTGTTTGCATACAGTTGCACGCATCGTTTACAGAAAGATGCCAGCTTAATTACACATGCTGAGATAATGACCTTAGCTTGTACATTTTGAACCAGTAAGCAAATGCCTTTGCATCAACCTGATACAGAGGCATTCAAATATCCTTTGTAAGGGTGACCTGGTTGTGATTTGGTTGTGCAAGAATGATGACCCAGTGTCTGGACTGGATGCCTTATGGAGAGGCCAATCTGTCTGCGTTACAGCCACACTTCAGGGAATTGACCGTTTGTGGAAATGTTGAACCTATTCATGCATGCATCTACAAAAAATAAAATAAGAAGATTTGTGATGTTTACGTGCACATGTTTGTTTCCTTTTAACAGGAAGAAGTTTCGGTCGCGTGGTTTCAAGGAGTATCCCCCGGTTATGAGTGGCGATTTTAATTTCGATCCTGTTGCTGACCAAAGATATGTAGAAAACCAGACATCGTATAATAATGGAGGCCTTGACCCAAGGCTGAGGCTTGGAGGTATGAGCACGTGTATGTATGTGTGTGTGTACATGTTGTGTACATATCTGAATGTGTGCGTATATGTGCATGTGTGCATGTGTGTGTGTGTTAGCATGTGTGGGCATATACATGTATATATGTATGTGTGGCGTGTGCTTTGACCGTCTGCTGTTCCTTTGTGCCTCCAGCTGCTCACCATATGACCCCTGTGAGCAGCAGCTCTCCACGTACCTCTCCTGGTGTCCAGAGACGCCTCATCCCTGGATCATCTACCTCCCCAAAGTGAGCTTCATGTGTATTGTGTACCATGTAGGTGGAGCCTGTTGCCATGGTGCCAGAGTCGGGTGGGCGGTACTGTGTTCCATAGTGCAAAGTGCAAGATTCATGGAACACGTTTTGTATGAATATGAACTGGAAACCATTTGACACACTTTGTTTGTGGATATACTGTACAGTTAGGCTACTAGTCTATGGGACATCGTGTCTTTTTTGATAATGAGCTGGCATGCATGTCGGCTATGTCAGGTACAGCACACGCTCCATATATTGTAGGCATGTGTTTGTGTGTCTACAACTTCACACATTATCTTTGTGCTGTGGTAACGTGCTTGTCACTTTGCCCCTGCAGCCTTAAGTGGAAGGTCTTAATTGTGAGGCATGGCAAGCTTGTAGCATCACAGCATTTTGAATTAACAGTTGTGCATGCTTGTGTGTGTGTGTGGGGGGGGGGGGGCATGTGTGTACATGTATGTCATCTGAGACTAAAGTTGAAGCTCCTGGCACAGTAGTATGAACAGAATGTTGTGTGTACACTGAGTTGGTTTAGGGACAGAACGAAGCTATGCATGCGCACACACATATACATACATGTATGCACACATATGTACACATGTACATATGCACATGTACACATGCACACACATACGCACATGTACACATGCACACAATACACATGTACATGTACGCACGCATACACACATACACACATGTACACGTACACACATACACACATGTACACGTACACACATGTACACATGCACACAATGCACATGTACATGTACGCACGCATACACACACCTACACGCATACTTTTGTACATCTACACGTATTTTGGTCTCACATTTTACAAGTTGTTAATTTGTTGCTTTTTAAAATTCATAAACTGTCATCTTCAGGTTATCGGTGCGGACAAATGGCAACACAGTGGTTAGCCACAGCTCAAACCGCCACAAGAAGGACCTCCTTAGTCCCGTTCCGGAGACCTCAACAAGTGGCGCACGCGTGCTGGAGGTGTCGGCCCCACACAACAGCCACCACACAGGCCACACGGGGGCCCTCGGTTCAGGGGGGGCATTCCACTACAGCTCCGAGAGCGTGAACAGGATGTTGGCACACCACCACACCCCCGCAGACCGCACTGCAGACTGCAATGGTGATGGTGGGGCGGCAGAACGGGACATGAATGGCCACATCCTGGTGAGGGGGAGTAGCTTCAGCAGTGGGGCTGCCTCCACCCACCCCCCACCCTCCAGCGTCCTCTCCAGCCCCCTGAGGGGGAGCATGGGGAGCATCGCCTCCCAGAGCAGGGGCCGGGGGCAAGGGGAGGGTCATGCCCACCACGGTGGGGGGCCCTCCTCCTACAGGCAAGGGGAACACGGGAGGGTACTCTTTGCAAAGCAGGGGTCCGATCTGCCCAGGGACACCTCTTATCACAGTACCATCAGCAATGCTGGCCGTTATGGTGAGTTGCAGATTTGGTGTGATGGGCTTGGTTGTTTGTTTAGTGTGTGTGTGTGTGTGTTGTCTGTTATTATGTGGCTTGTATTTTGTATTAATTTTTGATTTTGAGTGCTTGTTGGGTATTTTGTGGTTTGTGGCGTTGTTTGTGTGTTTTGTGATGGCATGGTGCCATAAATTTCAGATCCGACTGAGCCATTTGATCGGGCGATGAGTGTAGCAAGATCAGACGTATCACAGTTTAAAGATTCCAAGGAGCCTAATCTGAACGATGTGGTCGACTATCTCGCCTCCAGCGATCCCAACCTTGTAATCAAAGCTGCAAGCTACCTCCAACACCTATCCTATGGGGATGACAGCATGAAAGCCAAGATCAGGTGGGTGGGGTCACAGGATCTCTCTTCAGTGGTACTCCCTCTCCAAATTGTTTGTTTTGTTTTTGTAGAACGTTTGGGGCCATACAAGTGTTAGTGAGTCAGCTCCGCAATGCAGATAGCAGGGTCCACGTGGCTGTGCTCGGAACTCTGAAGAACCTGTCATATGGCAGAGCCAACGACGAGAACAAGATGGTGATTGTTGCAGAGAAGGGTTTGGCCGAGCTTATGGTGCTGCTGAAGACGACGCGTGTTCCAGAGGTAACGATTCCCATGCACGTTCTTGTGAACATCTTTTTAAAAAATGAATTTTCAAAAAGGTTCGTGATCTGGTGACTGCAGTAGTGTGGAACATGGCTGCTTGTGAGGTAAACCAGCATGCACTCCAGAATACCCCCAGAATACTACAGTATACTCTAGAATACTCCAGGATACCCCAGAGTACTCCAGGGTACTCCAGGATACTCTAGAATACCCCCAGGATACCCCAGAGTACTCCAGGATACTCTAGAATACCCCATTATACCCCTGAGTACTTTTAGAATACCCCAGGATACCCCAGGATACTCCAGAGTATTCCAGGATATTCCAGGGCTTTTAAGGGTAGCATCAGTACATGTGCTATGTGTTTCATGGTGTAACAGTTTTAGAATTTTCAGTTAATCTTTATATATTTTAAAATATATAAATATGCATTTCTGAAGGCGCTGAAGCAGCAGATCTTGGAGAGCTGCCTGCCAGACCTGATGGCAGCTGTGGTGGTGCCCAGTGTAGGGTGGGGACCTTCGGCTGCAAACACACCTGACGTCATGCCAACTTCCATCCAATGGTGTGTTGAACTGAGGAATACAACAGGTAAACCTCTTTACTAACTGCTAAATATGGCGGCTGTGTGTGGTTTCTGTTTTACACTGAGAACACAATCCTTTGCTTGCATGGGATGTTTAGATGTGCATACACATTTTATTTATTTATAAATTCATACATGTATGCCTGTGGGTGTATGTAAACATGTTGGATTTAATGGCACTTGACCTGCCTACAGCAGACATGTGTAGTGTGTGTGTGTGCGTGCATTTGTACATGTATTATGCATACTTTCTGTGTATAACAGAAGTGTGTATGTATATACTATGCACATTGCTTTTGTATAACGTGTTGTGTACATACACATGTACATGTAGTGTTAGTATGTTTTGTAGGCACATGTGCATGTACATGTAGACCTAACTGTATCCATGGTTGTTACAAGATGATGAGCTCGTCAGTCATGGTAAACTAGCTATGTACATGAGCATGTGCGTGTAGATACACACTTACATGTTCTGTACAATAAGTCCTAGAACATCCTACCTGTATAACTAGAAGCTAGCTAGAATGATCTTTGAAGCACATGGCTATGAGTACAGGGCAGTACTGGAGTATTCATGTGCAGCTTTGAGTTGTTCATGTAAATGTGAACCTGTGATATGGTGCATGTGGGTTAGGGGGCACTAATTGGAATAAGTGACTAAAAGGAATATAGAGAATTAATTAAAGCCAAAGAAAAATATCTGACTAGAAGTAGAACTTGCAAAGATGAACAAGCTCTTTAATTTTTGTATGTCTGTTTGCTGTTGTTACAGCAAAGTACCAGGTACAAGATATCTAACTGTTGCTTGTGGCTAAGTAATATGTGACATTGCAGCTGTGTACTCATTGGTGTTTAGCACAGCTCTCAGCAGTAAGGATCCCATATGCCAGGTGACAGCAGCTGCTAAGTGAAGGGAGGGAGATAGTACCTATTCATTGCAACAACGTATACAAAAGAGAATTTTAAAAAAGGAATCGGAATCAATACTTCAAACCTATAATAGAAGGTGGTATCCATTTGGTAATGTTACTGTGTGGAGGATGATTCATCAAGCAGGCCAAAACTAAATGCACCTCTCAGTATATGAGGACCACACAAACACAATGGTACAGCTATTTAAAAAAAACATTGTTCAATTATTGTGCTGCAAAAGTGATTTGTAATGGAAATATACACTAGGTGTGATAATGAAACTGGCATAGCAAAAGGTCCTCCTCCCCCTCCCTGTCTCCATTGTCCGGGAGTGAAACTCTGTGGAAAGTATTCACCCGTGTTCATTACACATCACAAAGGTATTGGAAGGGACGGATCAATTGTTCTTACACATGTAGCAGTGGCGGATCCAAAATATTTTAGGTTCATTAAAACCGGGCAATTATGGACCCTTGCCCGTAATTGCCTGGTTTTAAAAATATGCTTGGATCTGCCATTGCTTAGGCAGTTCAGTTATTTGATTTTGAATTGGTTGACCAGCTTTTAAAGTGGGAGTTGCTCCTTAAGAGGTGCATAATGTAATCTATTCTGTGTCTGAAGGTACACAAAAAATGCCATTATATAATGGATAAAAACAATCTATACATTCAAAAAAGAGGTGATACGTGTATGATTGGCTACCTTTTGTGTCCTTCAGGGATCCTCAGGAGCTTAAGTGGTGAGCAGGCCTCCGCCCACATGAGAAAGTACGAGGCCTTGGTGGATTGCCTGGTGTGGGTGGTGAAGGCAGGAGGGCAGAGTGGCCACCAGTGTGATGACAAGGTACAGGCACCTCCACCTGCACACACATACATGTAATCATGCTTCCCCTCCACCTGCACACCTACACAACCCCTCACCTACACACAACCCTCACCTACACACCTATACACGCCCCTCACCTACACACGCCCCTCACTTACACATGCCCCTCACATAAACACAGACACACATACTCATGCCTCCCCCCCTCCCCCACATCAGCTGTTGTGTCTAGTTGTGATTTGCCCCCCCCCCCCCCTTCATTTCAGCATCATTTCATTCATTCTTTGCTACCTGCAGACTGTGGAGAATGCTATCTGCATTCTGCGGAACCTCTCGTACCACTTGGATGAGGTGCCAGAATTCAGAGATGGACCCATGGATACGCTTGACGACGACGATGACCTTGATGGCAGGGAGCACCATCGCCGCGGTAACAAACACCACTCCTCCAGCATCTTGCCTGGATGCTTGCTGCTCTGTGCCCGCCCCCTCACTGACGACTATGCCGGGATCCCCATGCCTGCTCGTGTTACAGTCAGCAATTCAGGTGTGTGTGTGTGTTTGTGTGTTAGCAATGGTGTGTGTGTTTGTGTGTTAGCAATGGTGTGTGTGTTTGTGTGTTAGCAATGGTGTTATGTTTGTGTGTTAGCAATGGTGTTATGTTTGTGTGTTAGCAATGGTGTGTGTGTTTGTGTGTTAGCAATGATGTGTGTGTTTGTGTGTTAGCAGTGGTGTGTGAAGTGTTTGCAGCTGGCACCAGTGTGCTTGTCATAGTAGGCTAGTTGTTCTTTGCATGTAAGGGTGTTCCTCAGTGTCTTGCTACAGCTGTGTGCTGATTATGTGTGTGCATTTGGGTATGTTGAGTATGTGTTGAGGTGGATGTGTGCATGTATGCACGTGTGTACCAATACATGTGTGTGTGTGTGTGTGTACTTGTGTGGCTTGCATGTGTGTGTGTGTGTGTGTTATACAACTGGTGACAGTTGTACTGCCAATTACATACATGTACCGTGTTGCATGTTTCTGTGTGCAAACATTATACTTTTGTTCAAATGAGTACAAAGTGATCATGGTGTGTGTTGTGTGTGTGTGAGTGTTGTGTTGTGTGTGTGTGAGTGTGTTGTGTGAGTGTGTTGTGTGTGTTGTGAGTGTGTGTGTGTGTGTGTTGTGTGTTGTGAGTGTGTTGTGTGCGTGTGTTATGTGTGTTGTGAGTGTGTTGTGTGTGTGTTGTGTTGTGTGCATGTGTTGTGAGTGTGTTGTGTGCGTGTGTGTTGTGTATTGTGTGGGTGTGGTTACATGATGGGCTGTAGCTCTCATATCAAGGTCCCATTTGGTGGACTTACACTGTAATGCAATAGATAACGAAAATGTCTATTCAAAAGCATAGATGTTGTGATATGCAGATTTACATGTACATGTATTGTGTAATCACCTAATCTTAATGAACTGATCATTGTCCTTAGATATGTCCTTGTGTGTGTGTATACATGTGTATGTGTGTGGTATGTGCACATGTGTATGTGTGCACGTGTGCATGTGTGTGGTACATGTATGTGCACATGTGTATGTGTGTGTGTCACTCCACTATTGTGGCATGTTTACGTTTGTGCATGTGCCTCTTGATTGCCTGTCTAATTGTTGAGAGTATTTTAATGCTTAGCATGCGTAGGGTGATGAGCAGTTCTCCCACATGTGCATATATGGTAGGCAGGGAGGACAGCCTTATGGTGGGCATGGAGGACAGCCTTATGGTGGGCAGGGAGGACAGCCTTATGGTGGGCAGGGAGGACAGCCTTATGGTGGGCAGGGAGGACAGCCTTATGGTGGGCAGGGAGGACAGCCTTATGGTGGGCAGGGAGGACAGCCTTATGGTGGGCATGGAGGACAGCCTTATGGTGGGCAGGGAGGACAGCCTTATGGTGGGCAGGGAGGACAGCCTTATGGTGGGCATGGAGGACAGCCTTATGGTGGGCATGGAGGACAGCCTTATGGCAATGCCTGATGGGAGAACACCTTAACTGATTAGGGGAAAGCCTTACCTCAACTACCTTACCTCATAGGGGAACAGCCCTATTCTATAGGGGAACTACCTTACCTCATAGGGGAACAGCCCTATTCTATAGGGGAACTACATGTACCTTACCTCATAGGGGAACAGCCCTATTCCTTAGGGGAACTACATTACCTCATAGGGGAACAGCCCTATTCCATAGGGGAACTACCTTACCTCATAGGGGAACAGCCTTATTCCGTAGGGGAACTACATGTACCTTACCTCTTAGGGGAACAACCATACATGTACGTGTACATGTGGCGTGAGTGTGGAAAGAAACTATCTACAATTTCAAAGCATGCACGCAAATGTAAATGGCCAGTGTCCTAAAAAGTTGAAATCAAAGAAGAATGAATGAAACATCACACACTCACCAGAACACATATACAATTGCATTAAAGTCTGCACAAGGTGTCTTAAAGCTGTGTGCACTTGGTTGCAGGTACATGTATGTGGATGTGTTCTGGCAAGTTTTGTTCCTTTGCTTTGGACACAGGCTTGTCCATCAGTGTGACGCATAGGGACTCTGGTGGTGGCATGTCCATATATGCATCATTCACCAGTGTACACCTTAAAATAGCTCATGTATACGTGTATGGAGTGTGTATCCTAGCAGTGTTAGACATAACTTCTTTAAATTCCTGTTTGCCAGCACCTAGGACCTAGGCTACAGTGGGCATAAATGTTGACAGCATTGTGCTGCCATGGCGATGCAATAATTTGGCCGTTTATGGGTGGTGCAACTAATTGTTTATAATCCTTTACTATGCCAAGTGCGTGGATGAAACAGCACGTCATATGAAAATGGAGGCAACACATCTGCTGGTGTTAGTGCCTTAAAGGGCGGGGCATTCTTTGTAGTGGGCGTGGCTTTCTTTGTGCAACAAGTGGGGAATCCTTTTGGTAGTGTTCTCAGCAAAGTTCTAGAAACTATATCCAAACATGAAAGCGGCAGATAATATCCTACATCAACACAGCACCCTCAAAAGTGCAACTGTTTACATGTGCTATACATTGTTCTCTTGCTCTCACTCCTTGTACTGACCATCTCCCTATGTAGAGAGCCAGGACCCAGTGGTTGGTATGCCTCTACTGTGGCAGCCGTCCACTGTGCGCAGCTACATAGCTCTCATCGAGAAGTACAGTGCTTGCCCTGATACCCTGGAGGGAGCAGCTGGTGCTATTCAGAACTTAACTGCGTATTCATGCAAGGTTAGCAAATTGTTTTGTTGCTTGTGTGAATACTTTCCTCCCCTCCCCTCCCCTCCCCTCCCCTCCCCTCCCCTCCCCTCCCCTCCCCTCCCCTCCCCTCCCCTCCCCTCCCCTCCCCTCCCCTCCCCTCCCCTCCCCTCCCCTCCCCTCCCCTCCCCTCCCCTCCCCTCCCCTCCCCTCCCCTCCCCTCCCCTCCCCTCCCCTCCCCTCCCCTCCCCTCCCCTCCCCTCCCCTCCCCTCCCCTCCCCTCCCCTCCCCTC
>OX442430.1:4153748-4208748 GCA_949361645.1 Spongilla lacustris
GATGGTGATTGGTGGTAAGGTGTTAAGTAACTTGAATTTTCCTTTCTAGATCATAAGGCAACAGTTCCCAACACTCACTACCAGGAGGCTGGGTACCCGAGGCCAATCAAAGTAAGTGATTTTGGTACAGTGTGATAATTAGCCATGTGCTTGTAGCTTGTCAACAAGGCAAATCTAACAATAGTAACATGGTCACCTCTTCTCATAGTCACCTGTCCTCATAGTCACCTCTTCTCATAGTCACCTGTCCTCATAGTCACCTCTTCTCATGGTCATCTCTTCTCCTAGTCACCTCTTCTCATAGTCACCTGTCCTCATAGTCACCTCTTCTCATAGTCACCTGTCCTCATAGTCACCTCTTCTCATGGTCACCTCTTCTCATAGTCACCTCTTCTCATAGTCACCTGTCCTCATGATCATGTGATCTACGATTGTGAAATGTCCTGTGTTTGTGGAGCAATAGGAGCAGATAGCAATGGGTTTTAAAATCAAAAAGTCATTACAAGTTTAAAGGATGACAGGTCAGCATACATATAGAGCTGAAATTTAACAACCTGTTCACCAGTCTATATAACACCAGTCTATGGCACCAGTCTATAGCACCAGTCTATGGCACCAGTCTGTAACACCAATCTGGAGCACCAGTCTATAGCACCAGTCTATAGCACCAGTCTATGGCACCATGTATAACACCAGTCTGTAGCATCAGTCTGTAATACCAATCTGTAGCACCAGTCTATAGCTATTATCACCAGTGTATAGCACCAGCCTATAGCACCAGTCTACTGCACCAATCTATAGCACCAGTCTGTAGCACCAGTCTATAGCACCAGCCTATAGGTGTAGCACTTCTAAATCTACTGCAGTCATGCTCTGTGATGTTACACACTGATGAGACTTGTGAAGTATAGAGGCACATGCATGTAGATAATGCTGGGGCACTTATGATTTTTCCCAACATGGGGTCGTCTGGCAATAGTGTTGTTGGCTCATCCTACATCCTACAAGTCTACATGTACATGTGCATGTATTAGCATTCACAGGGTGACTTTTGGGTCACTTTTTGGGCCACTTTTTCTGGTGATTGTGTGGTATTTTTGTGGTCAAATAGAAGATAGCAGGATTTGATGCCAGAAAACAAAGTGATTTGCAGATGATAAGTGGCCCAAAAGTCACCCCAAGGTGCCCAAAAGTCACCCCAAGGTGCCCAAAAGTCACCCCAAGGTGCCCCATGTGTGCTGACCCTTACACTGCATGTGCAAGGGATGGTGCATCAGCATGCAGCTGTGTGGGAAAATTAAGGTGAAGATATCTGTAACAGACAGTAGTATAATACCATAGCCATTGGGGAACATGGTATGTACATGTATGTAGTCTTACAAGCACTACATGTACATATGTACATACATGTATCTGTGTTGACTTCCATTGCAACCATCACTTGTGGTTTAGTTGACATGCCACCTAATCTCCAGGTGTTTGGCATTGCCTTGCCCGCATTGATGTGGGAGTATTGCCCAATGTCTTCCCACCTTGTTGTGTGTGCTGTGATGGAACTGTTGTTCCTGCTACCTAAGGCATCATACACTAGGCTACATGTTGCTTGCGGGTGAAAGGACAGTAAACCATCAGTAAACTAGAGTTTTACTGAAACTTTACCTATTCATTTTAGTTGCACGCAACATGTCGCCTTCAGGGGGTCGATGCACACATTTGCAGGCAGCCTCAAGTTTACTTGTGCTTGTTAAAACCTTGCTATTCACTGTCTTGTGTACACACTTACAGAAGACTTATGCTTACAGTCAAGTACACACACACATACTGGAGCTGCTAATAATGTGCAGTGGGATAGTGATGGTTGTGATGATGGGATGGTTGTGATGATGGTGATGGTTGTGATGATGGGATGGTGATGGTTGTGATGATGGGATGGTGATGGTTGTGATGATGGGATGGTGATGGTTGTGATGATGGGATGGTGATGGTTGTGATGATGGGATGGTGATGGTTGTGATGATGGGGGATGTTGACCATCACCATCGCATTGTCATTTCAACTATCAATTTGTCATCACCATAATCATTACATCATGCTTCGTCAAATAAGTGGGAAGTTTGCTTTAATAACAGAGCTGTTACTTTCATCAGAGTAAGCTCTGTTTTTTTCTGGTACTCATAGTCCCATGAAGAGGTGTGCATTTGATGTCCAATGCAATGGGAATGCACACTTACAGAAGACATATGCATGATATGCATAGATGACTTGCAAGTTTTTGCCTTTGATGTGCACAATGATGTTTTGTACATGCGAAGCATTACATATATATATCCATTGTTATCTCCATGGTTGACATGGCAACAGATGGGCCTGGTGCCCTTAGCCACTCTGTCTACACATGCCACACAGAGCTTCCTGCCAATCAGGGATGTGGTATTTACGTTGACATCACCTTGATATCACTTGTGTTCTAGTAATCTAATGGACAGATAGAACACATACCTTGTGCATAACTGCTGCACAGTTAGCACTGTGTGTGTTGGCTTTATGCAGTTGCTAATAACTGCACCTCTCATCATCACCTCTGCCTCCCTAATCACACATCCACCCATGGACATATGCCTATCACATCACCTCACACACCATTGGGTTCAGCCACAAAACTTGCATTGATACATGTAAGATAGGGCTGCTTGCCAGATGTTTTGGTTTACCAAATTAGTTCCCTGTTGATTATGGTGAAGTGGTTCTCACACATACCCATATAGTGCCCGCCCACACGTGCTTTCTCAGACCATTAAACCAACAGCATACCATTCCAGTGATTTAAAAACTGTCCACACCCCCATGTTCTCTGTTGTCCCACCTTATAACCATAGCAGCTGTAACTCTGGTAGCTACCAGGGTAAAGCATGGCGTCACATAATTAGTTCAGTTCATAAGTTTGTGGTGTTGTGCACACAGATGATAGCAGTCCTCCTTTAGACTAGAGTAATTGCTACTGCATCTGCCAGGCATGACTCAATGATTGGGCCGATGAGGAGGCGTGACCCCAGTTGGTCTAGCCTCTGGTACACTGGTGATATATAGGAGCTGGTCTAGCCTCTGGGCATGAATTCAAAGTCTTTGTATATATGCAGATGTCATCTAGTAGTACACCTGTAGGCTGTAGGCTATAGGGTGTAGGGTGTAGGCTATAGGGTGTAGGGTGTAGGCTATAGGGTGTAGGGTGTAGGCTATAGGCTATAGGGTGTAGGGTGTAGGCTATACGGTGTAGGCTGTAGGCTATAGAGTGTAGGGTATAGGCTATAGGCTGTAGGCTATAGCCTACAGCCTATAGGGTGTGTAGGCTATATGCTGTAGGGTTTAGGGTGTAGGCTGTTAGCTGTAGGGGGTAGGGTTTAGGGAGCTCTTACATGTACATTGTATATATGTCTCTGTGGGGCTCTTGTAAATTGTTGTGCCTACTCTTCTTCTTCACAACACAGGTACCATTATTTCGGACTTGGCATCAAGCCAACATCGTTTTATTACAAAGTAGAATCACCTGAGGAACAGTCCAGCTCTGGGTGAGAGAAATGTGTGTGTGTGTGTGTGTGTGTGTGTGTGTGTGTGTGTGTGTGTGTGTGTGTGTGTGTGTGTGTGTGTGTGTGTGTGTGTGTGTGTGTGTGTGTGTGTGTGTGTGTGTGTGTGTGTGTGTGTGTGTGTGTGTGTGTGTGTGTGTGTGTGTGTGTGTGTGTGTGTGTGTGTGTGTGTGTGTGTGTGTGTGTGTGTGTTTGTAAACTTGTGTTGTGTGTGTGTTTGTTACAAGTGTGAGTGTGTATGTGTACATGTTTGTGTTGATGTAGTGAGAAGGCTACATCACCATCCTGTGTTTTCAATTTTGGAATAGGTTTTTAATGATCACAGAGCTTTGGGCATTAGAATTACTTGTAGTTACAAGTGTACATTAATGATCTTTTTGGGTGTGTTATGATATCATTGTATTTAATAAGTAGGCATACCATTTAGCAATAACATGTAGTTAAAAAAATATAGTGTAGCTACATGTGCATTATTGGTAATCTCTTTAAATCAAGATTTAATAACCCCTCAATTATTAGGATCACTATTAAATCAAGATTTAATAACTCCTCTATTATCAAGATCATTATGTGCTGCTGATACACTCAATTGTGAGATATGACAGGCAATTGTATTATGCAATAATCAGCCTATTAGTTATTTAAAAAAACCCTAACAATTTAATGGTCATTACACTGAATTGCAAACCCTTTCCCTATATACTGTTGGGCATCTACTAAGCAGTTAGCTTTAATTGGAGATTTCATTATTGCTACACACCATTATGTTATCTTCGTGAACTTTGCACTCACATTGGTAACCATTATGAACTTTGCACTCATATTGGTGCGGTTATGTGGGTGCAGGTGTTGCTGCCATTCTTGGGACAACAAAATGTCCAGTTACCTGAATATGTATGTATATGCATGCACACTTACACACAAACTTACACTCATGTCTTGTCTCTTTTAGCTGCCCAAAGAAAGATGCAGAACACAAGAAGGTTGGCAGATATAATAAAATAACACATGTATACATGTACATGTAGGCAGCTGGTCACCCATATCACATGATCACCCCTATCACATGATCACCCCTATCACCTGACCAGTTGATAGGGGCGACCAGTTGATAAACATGTACATGTAGGTGGTCTATTGGTAGGGGTAACCAGTTAATATTCGTGGCGAAAGCTATATGTGTACATACATAACAGCACATACATAACAACACATACATAACAACACATACATAACAACACATACATAACACACATACATAACAACACATACATAACACACATACATAACAACACATACATACATGTAACAACACATACACAACAACACATACATACATGTAACAACACATACATAACAGCACATACATGTAACAATGCATACACAACAACACATACACAACAGCACATACATAACAACACATACATGTTGCTGGAATTTGCGTATCAACCAGTTGAGATCGTTGCATGTACAATGTATCTATACTATGTACAGGCATCCAGCATGATCATGTGATCACATGGTTACATCATCACACTAACCACTTTGTTGTTCTAATAGCAACTTGTGAGATTGTGCACTAGTTTGATTATATGTGTTGTGATATTTCAACAGGAAAAGCCAAGTGCTATTCTGTCATCATTCCCTGATGTAAATTTGCTGAAGATCCCTGAGTCAATATCCAAGGAAAAGGTACGGAATGATATGTGTGGAAGGACGTGTGAGTAATGCCATGAGCCTGTGATTGAAGAAGTGCAAGCATTAATGTTAAATCGACGGACCGTCTACGCGTAGATGAAATTGGTCAAAATCATCTACATGTAGACGCTATTTCAGAGCAATTTTCGGGTATTTATATCCTCCAAAAAACATTCATTTTATTACTGAGCCAGGTTAAACAACACATGGGTAGGTAACATTTTAAAGTTTATTACAATAAATGATATTCAAAGTGCACAATCATCTACATGTAGACGGCGATTTAACATTAAAGGCCCTACATCTATAGTGCAGATGAAAAATAAGAAATGCAAATGTTATCGTTTTTTGAAAAGTGATGTAATAGCATGATTACTTTCTATGCTTGTGTGTACATATGGTCCATCAGGAGAAATGCTGCCTTGCGTTACTGGTGTGCGTTATGTGGACATGCCTGCATGCAATGTGCAGTTATGGGGTGTGGCTATGTACAGGTATGGGGTGTGGCTATGTACAGGTATGGGTGTGGCTATGTACATGCATGGGGTGTGCAGCTGTTAGGTGTAACTGTGTACATGTACATATGTATAACCAGATATATATATTTTTCTCTCTCATTAAGCTTCATACTTTCATGGTGATGTACAAAGCTCATTGTCAAAGGATACTAGACAGTGTGGTTCGAGCAAATTTTGCAGAGGTGAGTTTTGACCATGTGTGTACGTACATTTGTTAGTGTTTAAGCTACCTATGCACATATCTGTATGGTTGCAATCAATGGTCAACACCTTCATCCTTTCTTTGCATGCAACTGGTAATGTAGAATGGCATCATCTGAAATAACCATTAACATTGTTATTATTATTATTATTACAATACAAAGCTTACAAACCACTAATGCAACATGTGTGGTCGACACACCATTATTATTGTTATTATTAAGCTGTAATGGATAACCTGTTGCTTTTGAGAGATTTAGTGTTCATCCTCTTGCTAAAATCTGGAATGGTGTGTGCTCCCTGGTGCTGTCTATTTGGGATTGTACATCTGATTATTCCCTCCATTTGCCTAAACCCCACTTTTGTTTAAAATCTTGCCCCAAGTGATGTTGTTACTTTAAAATGGCGCATGACCACACATGTTGCATATGGCAGCCACAGTTGCAGCTAGCTACATGTAGTCACGTGCACATAGGTCCGTGTGCCTACACATGTATATTTCCAACACTGCTACAGTGAACTACAGTTTGTAGCAATTCTTGTTTGCCTGCTGCCCCAGTGCTTAGAATTGAAATCTGGAATTAATCTATAATGGTACTAACTGTTTCAGTTAAAAATAAATAAACTAGACTGAGGTAAAATGTACATGGACATGCAGACCTGAACCACACCCCATACCTGTACATAACCAAAACCCATACCTGTACATAACCACACCCCCTGCTGCCACTGTTTTGTCTCTAGGTGGAGAGCTTTCTCCAGCACTTCTGGCAGGGAATGCCCACACACCTTCTGCCTGTGCTGGCAACAAGCATGGTGGTTGACCTTGTTGCATTCTGTGACTCTGTCCTCTACGGGGTGATCAGGGATGTGCTAATAGCGTCTCCACTTCAGAGCTGTCCAGAGAGGTTTGTGTATAAACTTATGTTTTAGCACAACCTTCAGCCTCTCCACCACCTCCCTCTCCACCACCTCCCTCTCCACCACCTCCCTCTCCACCACCCCCTCTCCACCACCCCCCTCTCCACCACCCCCCTCTCCACCACCCCCCTCTCCACCACCCCCCTCTCCACCACCTCCCTCTCCACCACCTTCCTCTCCACCACCTCCCTCTCCACCACCTCCCTTCCCACCACCCCCTCTCCACCACCTCCCTCTCCACCACCTCCCTCTTCACCACCTCCCTCTCCACCACCTCCCTCTCCACCACCCCCCTCTCCACCACCCCCCTCTCCACCACCCCCCTCTCCACCACCCCTCTCTCCACCACCCCCCTCTCCACCATCCACTCTCCACCACCTCCCTCTCCACCACCTCCCTCTCCACCACCTCCCTCTCCACCACCTCCCTTCCCACCACCCCCTCTCCACCACCCCCCTCTCCACCACCTCCCTCTTCACCACCTCCCTCTCCACCACCCCCCTCTCCACCACCTCCCTCTCCACCACCTCCCTCTCCACCACCTCCCTCTCCACCACCTCCCCACCACCCCCTCTCCACCACCTCCCTCTCCACCACCTCCCTCTCCACCACCTCCCTCTCCACCACCCCCCTCTCCACCACCTCCCTCTCCACCACCTCCCTCTCCACTACCCCCCTCTCCACCACCTCCCTCTCCACCACCCCCTCTCCACCACCTCCCTCTCTATCACCCCCCTCTCCCTCTCCACCACCTCCCTCTCTACCACTCCCTCTCCACCACCTCCCTCTCCACCACCTCCCTCTCCATCTCTCCATCGAGACCTGGTAATGTAATTGTGTATTGTATTTGAATTGTGGTAAGGTCTTATGCCATGATTATACTTTCAGTGTCTCTGCAGATTATCAGTTACTTATTAATACAGGTGCATGTGACTATTTAAAACTGTTGTGACTATTTGCAATATACATATATATATATAATATTATATATATGCAACCTAACACCTTAACATGTTTGACAATATCCCGTGGCAGCCTTGCTCAAGAAATGGTCAAGTTCTCTTCCACACTTGTACGCTGGCTTGAGGCTGCTTTGAAAGGATTACCTGAAGCCCTTCAGAATGCCAAGTACAAGTGTAAGAGATGTGTAAGGGGAATGAGAGGGAGAGGGAATGGGAGGGAGAGGGAATGGGAGGGAGAGGGAATGGGAGGGAGAGGGAATGGGAGGGAGAGGGAATGGGAGGGAGAGGGAATGGGAGGGAGAGGGAATGGGAGGGAGAGGGAATGGGAGGGAGAGGGAATGGGAGGGAGAGGGAATGGGAGGGAGAGGGAATGGGAGGGAGAGGGAATGGGAGGGAGAGGGAATGGGAGGGAGAGGGAATGGGAGGGAGAGGGAATGGGAGGGAGAGGGAATGGGAGGGAGAGGGAATGGGAGGGAGAGGGAATGGGAGGGAGAAGGAATGGGAGGGGAGAGGGAATGGGAAGGAGAGGGAATGGGAGGGAGAGGGAATGGGAGGGGAGAGGGAATGGGAAGGAGAGGGAATGGGAGGGGAGAGGGAATGGGAGGAGAGAGGGAATGGGAGGGAGAGAGAATGGGAGGGAGAGGGAATGGGAGGGAGAGGGAATGGGAGGTGAGAGGGAATGGGAGGGAGAGGGAATGGGAGGTGAGAGGGAATGGGAGGGGAGAGGGAATGGGAGGGAGAGGGAATGGGAGGGGAGAGGGTATGGGAGGGAGAGGGAATGGGAGGGAGAGGGAATGGGAGGTGAGAGGGAATGGGAGGGAGAGGGAATGGGAGGGGAGAGGGAATGGGAGGAGAGAGGGAATGGGAGGGAGAGGGAATGGGAGGGGAGAGGGTATGGGAGGGAGAGGGAATGGGAGGGAGAGGGAATGGGAGGGAGAGGGAATGGGAGGGAGAGGGAATGGGAGGGAGAGGGAATGGGAGGGGAGAGGGAATGGGAGGGGGGAGGGAATGGGAGGGGAGAGAGGAGAACTGTGCATGTCACAAAACACATCAGTGGGTGGAGGGAAGAGAGTTCATCTGTTCAACTGTTCTATGCTAAACCTCCTGTCACAGTGGCCTCCAATTTTGCTAGGAGTTTGAAGCGGCAGACTCAGCTGATGAACTTGGCTCAAGTGAGTTCATTATGTGATGTTGATCGTAAGTGTGCTGTAGGCTTTTAAAAAAAAATGTAAGCAGTTTTGTTGCTTGGTGATTATATACAGTTGTGGCCCACAGGCTGCTAGGAGTGCTCTAAATGGAGAGGATTCGCTTGTGCAACTGCGGAAGGATTGGAGCATGATGGATCTGCAGTTGATACTGGCCAACACGCTTTTCACCCTTGAGAGGCAGCAGATCCCCATGGAGTACCTCTGTTTCATACCACACTGTAAGTTTCAGTACACTAAGTTGTATGATCCAGTTGTCATTCAGGTCAGGTGAGACAGTGACACTGGGTCTTGGTGGGGTCTTGGTGCATTCTGAGTCTGCCTTGCTCCAATGCAAGAGCATTGCTGGACCTCACACTGAACTCAGTTTAGCTACAATGTAGCTGGCTTTTTGTTGCATGTAGCTATGCTGTGTACCTCACTAGTTTGGTGGTTTGCATGTACATGTGCATGTATTGCAGTTGGAATTAAATTGTTGTCATTAACAACATACTAATTTATATGCAAACAAATCATTGCAATTACTCAAACTTGTTTCATTAAAACATTCAAAGCAACAAATTAAAATTGAAATAATATTGGAACTTAATAACTCTTTATTAAAGTTGTTTATAACAGTGTCAGTGTTAATTATATAGCTGTTTAATTAAATATGTGGTCCTTGTTTCATTTGATTATTTTTTGTGTATACATGTATAGTTAATTATCCTCCACAAACGCTTTTTACTCAGGATTGAAATTAATGGATTACATTAATGTCGCTAGGCAATGCAAATAATTCAATTAGGTTTAAATCATCGTAGGCAATTAAGTAGTATCAAATCTCTCATGCATTATAAATGGAGACCTCTAGTATCATAATTAAGGTTTAGAGATTTATAAGTAGCACAATATGCAGCGGAACAGTATTGATTTGAACATTTAAGGTCATAATTTGCATAAAAGTTATTTAGGTTGTAGCTGTTATTTTAATAACCATGTGTAATTAGTCCATTATTAAACGAAGTATGAACCACCTTTTGATTTGGTATTGAAAAGTATGTAATATTGAGTTATTAAAACTCAGTTGTAGAGTTGTTTTCAGGTTTGATGTGTTTTTTGAATATTAAAACATTAATAAAATTTCATTCGGTTAAATGTTGCTGTTCATTATTATGTCAAATTAATTTGATTTTACCTTTTCATTCATTAAAGGTAATTGAATTTGAATAATGCGGTTCGTATTAGCTTAACTTTATCATTGTATATTCATAAATTGATTTAAATGTAAATGTGTTGCGTTCTTTTGTGGACACCCGGTATACAATATCATAACCAATTGGCAATACCAGGTGTGAAACTACTGTGTTGAACATTTCAATTCTTCTAGCCTTTCTGCATGAAATGCTGCATTCCGGGGTGGAAAAAAGATTGGTATAGAATGGTTCTAGCAAGTACATTTATCTACAGTGCTGTGGCTGTATTCATGTGCACACACAATCTTTGAAGTTACACACGTTGTAACTCATTTACTGACCCCATTTTGGTGTGTAATACAGATGTAGTTTGGTTGTTCAGTTGGGTCTCAGTTGTGGTGAAGCATCTTAGAGTTATGTTTGGTACACCTCAATTCAAGGTGTTTTATCAGTCATGTGTGAAACCATAGTGTCTTTTGTCGCGTGCAGTTCTTCAAGAATTTGCTGAGCTGATTGAGAGCAGAACCTCCCTGGAGGACTTCACAATGTGGGCCGACTCTGTGGTGGACAAGTGTGTTAGAAATGTAAGCAGCCCTGCACAGCCCCGTTGGTTACATTTCTAAATACTTGTACTTTATGTTTTGCTGGACAGGCCCAGAACACATGTAATCTAACACTGAGGCAACTTGGAAAAATATTCCTTTTGACCTGGAAATATTTCACTTCCAAAGTGGCTCGGGAGTTTACCCTTCAAAGTGCACCAAGCTTTGGTCAGTTGTTGCTTCAAGGCTGTGTGTAACTGTTCATTGTGCTATTATGAAATAAATCAAGTGAAGTCCCTTAGCTATTTTTTAAATTTTAATTTCCGTAATTTAAGAATGGGTTAGTTAGGGCTTAAGAAGTTGCTCTACAGTAGCGGTAAAAAAAAAAAGTTAACGTAATGTATGTGTAGCGATTAAATGCCATGCTACTTTCAAAAATATGCTTTGTCATTCATACACAAACGCTACATAATGTCACCAATTTAAGTATGTCTTTCCAACTACAATGTGTTAAAGCTGAGCCCAGTTCAAGTATAGCATTAAATCATACTATTCTGTTGTTTGCAACTGAATTTGAATTTAACAAGTCTGTCAGATATAAAATACATGTACATGCATATACATGTATGATCCTGTGGCTCTAGATGTTTTTGAATTTGTAATTTATTCCTGTCATAAAAATAATAAATTTTGTGTGAGAAATGTGTGCCAAATGATTCTCTAGCTTCAGTACCCTTCATCCATGCTACAGTATGTAAATTCCATTGTTTTGATCCAGAGCGTTGTGTTACTGTACAAAAGATTAGTTGAAGTAAAGAGCCAGTTAAAAGCAATAATAACTGTCCCAAAAGGTCCCTATCCCACTCCTGAATACATTACTGCATGTCTTATGGGATTGCAGTCTTAGTAGTGCTTATAACTACAGAGCAACCACTTTCTGGATAACACCTCAAGTACATTTTATCAGTCATCCAATAGTACATGTTGTTAATTCCCCCTCCCTCCCCTTTCCTCCCCTCATCCCACTTCCTCTCCCCTCCCAATGTTGGGGACGGCACTCCTCTAGATGTGGTTGTGGAAAAAATTTCCACTGCTGCATACAGCAATAATTTGCCTTCAAGGCCAAAGGTCTTTTCATAATCACCCATCTACATATAGTGCTCCACCAGTAGTGGAGGACTCAGTCATTAGTCAATCCTACCTTATGTTGTCATGTGTTTTATAACACTAGTATTCTGTCATTGTTATCTACATGTACATGTACATGTATGGCAATTTTGTGTATTAAAAATTCTGTATGTGTTAATATGTTTTTTTTTTTTTTTTTGTAAAGTACTATTGTATAATCTCTGCTTCTTTTTGCTAGGTACATTTCATCTTTTGCACATCCTGATCGACGATTACATCGTGCACAGCTTGGAGAGTGCAGCGGAGGAGGAGGAGGAGCAGGTGTACAAGAGGAGGATTGACACCCTAAGCCTTGGTAACCACCAGCCTACCATTAATATGTTTACAGCATGCACATACCGGAGGTCACATGAGCACATCCAGAGCATGTTTATACAAGGAACGTCTGGTCTGCCTGACCTCTGTGCGAGTAGATTTAAAAACCATTTGATTAAATTCCAATCGCTCTGTTTCCATACATGTATCTGGGGATGAGCTTTTGATGTGAGCAGTGGTGTGCATTGATGTGTCATGAATACAGGCCAGTCCAGTTAGATTGGGTGATTATTGCACTAACAACACACAGTTCATTGGACAACAGTGCAGATATCATTCAGCATGATAGCAAAACATTTGTTATGTGCAGCTGAGGTACATGTACAAAGCATAGCATCATGACGGGTCTTGCATCATTGTTGGACCATATCAGTGTCCACTAAAGCACGTACATGTACTTCAAACATAAAGGCCGACATCACACCCGGGCGACTTGCTGCATGCAACTCAAATGAATACGGGTAAAAATCCAGTAATTGTTTAATTTGCTGATGGTTTACAGAATGTTTATCCATATTCATTTGATTTGCATGCGACAAGTCGCCCTGTGTATGCTGGCCTTAAGTGGCCTTTGTGGTTTATTGCTATGTACATGTTGCAGGTTGGTACAAATATTTATATGCCTTTCTGTATTTGCAGCAGTTGAAAAGGCAACCATCCTGCCCACAAGAACGAGTGTTCCTTTGCTGCACGAGAAGGATGCTACTATGGACCAATCTGTGTCCTGTGCCGTGCAGCAGCTAAGGTCCATCGGTGGTGTGAAACAGCCCCTCATGCAGAGCTATCCTCCAGGGACTGCTGCTGGGATTGCAGTTATCGACGGCATTGATGCAGGACTGGGGAGGAGGAACATGCAAGGCATTGAGGCCACTAATCACTGCAAGGAACCTTTGCCCCCGTGCCCCGCCCCATGCCCCACCTCCTCACCTGCACACAGCCTCTCGTTTTATTCCTCCCCAGAGAGGAGTCAAGTCCAATCCCCGGAAATTGCGTCTATGGGTGGGATGGCCAACAAAATGCCGTCACGGGGGGGATTTGAGGGATGCCAGCCTGTGGACACCTGCCCTTCATCCCGCCCTGTTTGTGCTGTCAGTAGCCTGGGCAACGCTGGAGTACCGAGCCTTCCAATGAGCAATACCGGCACCACTTCCATTTCCTCGTTGTCGGCAGCAGGTATTCCATTGCTGCCCCCTCTGCCCTCAGTCCCAAGCATGTATTCCTATGGCTACACCAGTCTGTCCGGATTGGCGGGTGTTCCCACGCAGCCTTTGTCAGCAGGAATATTTCAGACACAATCAGGATTATCTGTACCTGGGTATCCTTATCTACCTCCTAGTTTCTACACAAACATCAACTTTAGGTAGTTATCTCATATATATATATATGTATATATATATGGCATATGCCACACATGAATGATTTTGTACCTTTTGTATCCACAAACCTTGATTCTGTAAGATTTATATTCAGACCAATTATGATGTAACTTATGTTTGACATTAAAAATATTTAAACATAAGAATAGATGTAATTGTATAATAATAAGCACACAGAGACTATCTAGAAATATATTATACATTAAAATAATTAACTGTGACTAAGTAACTTACTATAATAGCTACATTTAAACAGATTTGTTTCTATGAACACATTTGTGGCTTCATTGCCCCTCCCCCCCCCCCCCCCCCCCCCCCCCCATGATGACCATCCTCAGCTCTCAGAGCTCGTGCCTCATCATTGTTGGAATGCTTGGCCTCCCATCTCAGCTGCATCACCACTTGGCCTCCCATCTTAGCTGCATCACCACTTGGCCTCCCATCTCAGCTGCATCACTAGAGGTGAGCCGCTTCTTGTAAGTGGAATGTCAAATGCGGCTGGGCAAGAGAGGACCAGTTAAATTCGGAATGTCAGCTGGTCTGAGAAACTCCACCTTCATTCTCAATTTGTGAGGAAGTTATGCCTTGTGGTTGGAGGAGTCTCTGAGCTGCATGGTCATATTATGTGCTTGTTCATCTGATGCAAAATACTTGTGATGGCTACTGTCGTGACCTTCCCGGCCCCAAGATAATTAACAATATCAGATGACGCAATTTACACACGTTATTGCATATTGGCGACAATGTAACGTAATTTATGGTGCGCCATAATTGGGAAAAGATTGCGATGTTGCTTGCTGGTGTAATATACTTGTTCACATGAAGACAAAAGACCCGTTGTCATGACTATACGTTATGCAGTTGTGAAATGAGTTTCAGGTTGAAGTTTAAACCCAATATCGGGTCGTCCAAGGACAGGAGGAGTTCGGGCATCACTCCAAATACTAGTACTGCTGCATCTACCGAGCGCGGGAGTGGCTGTCCTGTGTCAGTTAGCGAGTTGCTGACAAAAGATGGCTGTAGGCTCACAGTCTCTCCGGCTGAAAGTAAGACAATCGTTTAAGTGCGCTTGTCAGTAGTAAACGCGTACGGTCAGGTATACATGTACATTGGGACTGGCTGAAACGCACCCATGCACACTCACTCTAGTTTTTAAATGAGCCATTGTCACTCATCGGTGCGAGTGTGACGTGTTGTGCGTAGTGATTCGATCGACCGAGTGGACGGTTTGATTTATAGGGTATACAGTAGAAATTACTTTAGTGCACATGTACTGGTGGAGCGTATTTGTTGTAAATATTATTCGTACGGCAACGCGCCAGCTCTTACTCCAGGTACATGTATGCTTCAGTGTGGAGACGACTACATGGACCCCAATGCGGGAGAGGTGGTGGGCAGCCTTGTGACCATCAGCAATGGCGAAAGTGACCTCGAAAACATAATGGCAAAGAGGGCAAGCGCCGCGCGTGGATGCTTGAACGATGACGTGTCGTTGGATGACGCTTACCCCCTCGATGCTGCTCCGTTACCTGGTGGGGGTGTGTCCCTGGAAGACGATGCGATACGTCTGAGTGATGCAATGTCGGTGCCTCTCGATGACGAAATGCCGCTGGATGATTCAATCCCATTGGATAATGATGATGTAATACCACTTGAGGCCGCTGCGTTGCTGGGTGGTCCCCAAGACATTGCTGATGCTGACCCTTCTACTGACACGAGGCAGCCCAGTCCCACGGTGTCACCTTGCACCCCCAGCTCTGGCGGCAACTGTGTCACCCCCGTTGAGGGTAGCAGCCCCCACGGAAGGGAGGAGGAGCCTCGTGACCAGAGCAGTGAGGCCAAGCCGCAAGCCAAAAAGGTGCGTCCATCTTTGTGTTGCCTGCCTACTGTTTGCAAGGTACCGGTTTAAATGGACGAACTGCTTACTGCCTCTTCAAGGGTTGCTTGTATTCCTTTGAACGTTATGGGTCATGGGTGGCATGGCAACGGATTTGGCCGATTGCATGCTGTACCCGTTACTCTGATGTTAGTGTAGTTACATTGTATGTCCAGCATTGGTTTCGATTTTATGTTTCTAATTACAAATGTTGTCCATACATGTGTACTGATACATGTTGAAATTAAATAGTTTTAATTGTTGCGAAGGATAGGGGGTTTAAGGTAGTTAAACCAGACAAGCTACTAGTCAAGCAGTGTGGGCTGTGTCTGCACATCCATAAGCCCACAAGTAAATGTTGTGCCATATTCTAAGAAAATGTTTTGGTTCCATCATCCACTTTGGATGATGTGATTCTTCAGGTAGAGATCTGATGCTGACAGGGTGGTGCCACACACTATTGTGCTGTGGATGCATACCTGCTGTACAGTGATTTTATTTAGATCATGGGCTACAATTAAGTACTAGTATAAGTCTACAAGGTTGATGGTGGTTTATTAGTGCGGGTGATATTTTGTTTACACATACATGTACCTGTTCAGGGTACTTTGTTGTGTTCTGTTCACGTGTGGCCTTAGGTATATGACATCATGTGATGCAGCAATCACCTCTGGTCCCACATGTGCAGCGTACCAGGAAGTCCAATGGATCCTCTGGTGCCAAGAGAAGGAAGAAGAAGGATGACGAGACCTCAAGTGTGGTGGGAGGGGCTAAGAAGTCGAAGGTTCGGGAGGCTCCTGATCGAGCCACCATGACCATGCAAGAGCTGATCTACTACAACCCCACTGCCAACCCCATGAGGTGAGCCAACCCCAGGTCATCCCTTATCCCAGCTATACCCAGGTTATCCCTTATCCCCCTATCCCCCTATCCCCAGGTCATCCCTTATCCCCCTATCCCCCTATCCCCAGGTCATTCCTTATCCCCCTATCCCCCTATCCCCAGGTCATCCCTTATCCCCCTATCCCCCTATCCCCAGATCATCCCTTATCCCCCTATCCCCCTATCCCCAGGTCATTCCTTATCCCCCTATCCCCAGGTCATCCCTTATCCCCCTATTCCCAGGTCATGTAGCAATCTGCACACATTAGCATGCATTACATGTTGTGCAGATGTGCAAATGTAATTAATCAGAAACCATACAACATTGTTGTAATGTGCAAATGTAATTAATCAGAAACCATAGAACATTGTTGTAATGTGCAAATGTAATTAATCAGAAACCATAGAACATTGTTGTACCACAATGTCACTGAAGTGGTTGAAGTATAAATTGATATTAATTTATTGGTATTCATGATCCACCTCACACCCCTCCCCACTGCAGCTATGGGCAATGCTCTAGCTCACATTTCACATTTGGTACAGACTAATGCGGTGGGTGTGGTATTAGGTAGGAAGGGGTGGGTGTGGTATTAGGTAGTAAGGGTGTGGGTGTGGTAGTAAGGGGGTGGGTGTGGTAGTTAGGAGGTGGAGGTGGTGTTGGGTAGTAAGGGGGTGGGGGTGGTGTTGGGTAGTAAGGGGGCGGGTGGTGTTGGGTAGTAAGGGGGCGGGTGGTGTTGGGTAGTAAGGGGGCGTGGGAGGTGTTGGGTAGTAATGGGTGGGTGGGGCATTAGCTAGGAAGGGGTGGGTGTGGTATTTGGTAGGAAGGGTGTGGTAGTAAGGGTGTGGGGGGGGGTTGGTGTTAGGTAGTAAGGGTGTGGTGTTGGATAGTAAGGGGTGGGTGTGGTATTAGGTAGTAAGGTGTGGTAGTAAGGGTGCGGGGGTGGAGTTAGGTAGTAAGTGGGCAGGGGTGGTGTTGGGTAGTAGGGGGTGGGTGTGGGTGTGGTATAGGTAGTAAGGGTGGGTATTTGGTAGTGAGGGTGTGTGTGGAAGGGTGTGGGTGTGGTATTAGGTAGGAAGGGTGTGGGTGTGCTATTAGGTAGTAAGGGTTGTGTGTAATGGTATTGAGTAGCAAGGAGGTGGGGTAGTGAATCAAATCACAATATGATTTATGATGTGTTGTACTATTAGGTCCTTCTTGTTAGCCAGTTATAAGCTGGTATTGTTGACTTGTTGATTTGGATACCGACCCAGCATTAGGCTGCTGTGCCGTGTTACCCAACAGTAGTGGGGTAGTAGTGTTACAGGTATGCAGTGTATCTTTTCTTACAAGCTGGCTGATGAGGTAAACATTTTATACGTGCATGCTGGGGGGCGGGGTCATCAGTTGTGTATGCAAGGTTGTGTGTTGCATCTAACTGCATGTACATGCATGCGTATAAGATTCAAGTTTGATGATTATAACACTTACTTTATGCCTACTCTTAATCGTTAGTAATGATGTTATAAAATGGTATATGGTAATGAAAGCAAACATTTGGCTATGAATTTAAATCTCACCGTGAAGTTTATTTTGCACACTAATACATGTACATGTACATCTTGTTTTAATATTTAATTCACTTTTGTATTGTTTGTATACATTACAATAGGTGTACATGTAAACCAATCAGAATGCTAATAACTGACATGGCAATTCTGGTAGCTAAATGTATATTTTGTCTCAGTAGCGACTGTCATCTTTTTATTCAGCAATCCATTACCATGAGTAATGTTTATGATAGCTAGTATACTTGCCTGTGTTGACATACAGATTGTACATGTATTCATTAGACTGTTTGATATTACACTGTGGTTTAAAAGTATTGAAAAGTCTTTATACTACACTGTGAATAAAGGTTATTCTTGATAAGGTTGTCATTATTTACATGTATGGAGGAGCATTGCCGTGTGGTCAATAAATGTTGTGATGTTATTGTAGCAGAACTGGGGAGGAGGAGCAGAAGCAGGAAGACGAAGTGGTCACTGCACTGGAGACACCATTAGCACAGGACAAAGACAAAAGGTATCATAAGAGGCATTGCACCTTACCTAAAGGCTGACATTTTTATCAACTTGAAGGATCTATGTTTGTGCAAACTATTCAAACAAAAGGTCTTGAGCAGAAACATGTCAAAATTTGTATATGTCTCATTAACGTATGTTGTGTATATGAAACAAGCATCATCTACAATGTACATGTACATGTACATTGTAGATGATGCTTGTTATACCAGTTGGGATCACCACACAATTCAAAGGCGCATGGTATGTACGTGTATGCTATATCAGAATGTCTAAATAGGTTACTGCAGATACATGTACATGTATACCAAATTCAGTCTGATTGCCTCACAATGCAAATGGCTCTCATCTGATGTACATATGTACAGTGTATACTGTCTCCTTTTTTTGTGTGCATAAAATAGCCAGTTTAGTGTACATTTTATATGTGAACTGAAAGTTTGATGATTATGAAAATACTTGTTTAGTGTTGCTGAAAACCACAGCAGCATGGACGCAGAGGACCAGGAGGACGAGGATGATCAGGGGAGGCTGGTGCCCAAATTAAAGATAGGAGCCGACGGGAATATTATCATTGATGAAGCGAGGTGAGTTGTTGTTGGTGGGTCCTCGTTATATTATATCAGACATGTCTAAACATGATGTAAACATGAAGGTAACTGATTTGTTAACCAGGCTAGTAGGGGGATATTAAGACTGAAATCAAGAACAGTGCAGTTTTGCTAACTTGTGATTTAGTAATTCGTGATTAGTGTGGAATGAAAAGTATATGTTGCAGTGATAATGCTTGTTTCATCAAAAACATTCCACCCCTAGTATGTTTGTAGAATCGTCACGGAAAGCACCCACTGCCATTGAGAGGTATGTGTGCACTTTACCTGAGTCTATAGGGTGTTTTATATACCAATCAAAAGATGGTATTTTGAGCATGCTAGTATGATGTTAATTTTACAGGGTGGATCTTGCAATATAGGCAATTACAGTGCTGGTCACAAGGAGAGTAGAAACAGTTTTTCTGGAATAGAACAAGGATGCAAATTACATTTTTAGAATTAGGATGTATTTTTGCATCACATCACATGAAAACAACAATATCACGTGACTTGTTTGTGTTTTTATACAGCAATAAACAAGCTAATCTTTTAAAGTGTCTGTTTATGTGTCTGGAGACCAAACCAATTACATTTAAGGCCTCAATTTTTTTTGCAAGTACACCACCTAGGTGCCCATCTGTGGTAGCAATTTGAGCTACACGCCCCCAGTGGTTATGGAGATCGGTTACTGATCATCGTATTTCAAAGGTCTGTTGGGACTAAGGGCTGTACAGCTGCAAAAATTCCAGTTAAGCTCCACTTTTTAGGAGTCATATTGCAAACCGCTGGGGGCGTGTAGCTCAAATTGCTACTAGACACCTCTAGAGATACAGATATACATGTACATGTAGGTGTACTTGCAAAAAAAAAGTTGAGGTCTAAACACATAAACAGACACTTACATATGTACATATTAGCTTGTATAATGTTGTATAAAACCACAAACAAGTTACGTGATATTGTTTTTTTTTCATGTGATTAATGTAGAAATACGTGCTGATTCTAAAAAATATAATTTTCATTCTTATAGCATTGTGGAGATATTCTAGAAAAACGAATTTTTTTTGTTTGTTTTCTACTCTCTTTGTGACAAGCACTAACTGTACATGTACTTATTTATGTATGTACATGTACATGTGCAAATTCTGTTCCAAATTATATGTAAGACATGATTTTAAAATGATTGATCTCTCAGTTTTTCCTTTTCAAAATTTTGTGGTTTGGCAGTACTTGTAAACCAAAAATGTTGTATCCATATGCACATTGTTTTATTTATGGGTGTGTACTGTGATCTTTATATCAATAGTTGTAAATTAGAATGTAGTTAGTATCCAACTGTTTTGTACTGTGTATTGTATATGTTACAGTGTATGTATGAATTCTGTATTAATAAATTAACCACAATCAGTCAATAGCTGGTAATTGTGGGCTAAAATACTGATGTAACTAAACTACCTGGCAACACCTTATTAAAAATATTCAGTTTTATAGGCATCCAAAAGTTGGTTTGAATTTCAACTTGCTGAATTTTATTAATAAATTCAAACCACCAAATCAAGATACAATGACCACTTATTTTAAGTTAATAATATTAATGGTAATACGTTTAGGGTGGATAAATGTAGGGGGGTGGGTAGGTTACTTAAAATCCCCAAATTGTTTTTAACACCGCGTCCGTGAAATTCGAATGTTTTTTTGGCCTATTTTGTCGAACTCACTGTTTGGAAAATTAGTCGGAAGGGTTCCAATAGCCACAAATAGCGGTGTACCTAGTAGTTCAACTCCCTACATGATGTTTGGAGCTACTTTCAGCCTTGTAACCACTTCCGCCGAGGACCTGCGTTTGTTTAGAGTTGAGAGGGTAAGACTCTTACCGGAAAAGGGACACTTTTTTCAGACAAGGTTTCGGAATTTAAAAACAACATAGACATGCTCAACTGGATCGGATAGGTAGCGCTTGAACAAATTCTGGCAATAGCCTATCGTGTTAGCGTAGAAACAAGCAATAAAACTCTTTTGGATCTCGTCTCCGGACCTAAACGCCTAATTTTGGCTTACGTAATGTAATTTTACGTGTTGATTGACGTCACGCGAGTCTGAGTTACAATACGTCACTACAATAAGTTACTATAAATATGGACCACGTGAGACAAAACACCGCCCTTTTTCCTCCAGTTGATTGTTCCCGTCCGGTTATTTGACTATCTCGTACCCAGATATAAATCAACTACACTGATCTATGTAAGTCCTCGAACGAGGTGAATAACTGTAAGTGAGTTTTGTACAAGAACTAAGCTAACTGCCAACACAGTATTCATTGTGGCCTCCTATTCGTACCAAATGACATTTAAAACCGTATCTAAAGCGGTTCTTAATTGTCTAGAAAAAAAGTGTCCCCAGCAACGCTTCGTAACCGAAAAACATCAAACCGCGTCACTTTGAACACATACAGGTCCGTGTCCATGATAGATATAAGGCAGACAACAACGCCAAATGTATTGGCGATAGTTGAACTGTATAAAAAATATGCTTTTCCAGACAATTGGGGCGTTCCGACTAATTTTTAAAAAGTTGAGTTCGACCAAAAAACATTCGAATTTCATGGACGCGGTGTTAATTAACTACTTCTGGTTTAGGAGTTATTTTTGCAATGTATGTAGAAGGGTTTTATTTTATCAAAGAAAATACCGAGGGGGGGGGGGGGGGGCAAGGCAAGGAATATTTCTTAAACACCCATCGTCAGATTTCTTAAAAGGGTACCCACCACCCTCTACGCCCCTTTCTCACCCACGCGTAACCACAATTAGCACTGAAGAAACCATGTTACAATCGTATCACAACATTAGCTTGCAAGAACTGAGAGAGGGATTGGTAACAGATGCAGCAGCATCCTTCAACCTGGTGAGGTCTATCTTTAGCCTCTTCTAGGGTGAAAATGGAGAGGCGGCAGTCCTCACGATTATTGCGGCTACTCTCATATCGCTTCTGCAGCTGTGCAAACGTCAGTTACGCATTGCTTGTGTGGGTAGCAGATAGGCCGGTCTCCCTTGCACGACTAACCATAGCAAGTACCTTGATATTATATTTAAGACGGGTGCAAGGATCACAAGAGGCATATCCATATGGTGCAAAGCGTTCACAGTCCACCACAAGGCACATCTGGCAAATACCCCTGACAGAACGGCTTAGGCAACCTCTGGTTCTGCTCCGCTACACTATGAACGGATTCCTCGCAACGGCAACGGATTCATTGCAAGCAATCCCAACGGGTTCCTCAGCATTTGCAGCGCTCTTGCACCCTCTTTTCTGCAGGTGGCTGCGATTGCTGCATTTTCTGCAGGTTCATCTCTGCAGTCTTCCATTTGCATGAATCGTATTCATAGTGCCATTGTACGTTAACAAATGGTTGCTTTTTCGCTTGCCACACCTATCACAATCCATAGTTAATCAAATTAGGAAACTACCACGAGAGGGTTAAATGTTAAATTGTTCGCTGCGTGTTTCACAAGTGTCTAGCGATTCCTTTAGGTGAGAGAAATAGAATCATGCAACTCCCATGTAAATTCAAGGCGAAAGAAAAAGATACAAAAACACTTGAATTTTTCTTAAAATGTAATTTTAGCAGGGGGTACCACCCCCTACGCCCCTTTTAAAAACCATTATATCTTTTTCTTTTAAGTTCGATTTTTATTTTGAAAGCAGATTCATACTCCCGTCTCTAAACTCTACAATACTGGATGATGGGGTCCGAACAGTTTTTCTTGCCCCCCCCCCCCTCGGAAAATACCAGCATATCTTCTTTCGTTGTTAGAACTTTTTATGTGCATACCACACTGCATATGCATTGTACATGTATATGCAGTTTATCCATTCATATACATGTACATGTGGGCCAGTGTGCATATTCCTTTGTAGTACTTGTCTCTGCACTTCCTTGCAGGGAGCTCATCAGGGAATACTCTGGAAATACAACTTCATCATCATTTCGGAAGACATATAAAATAACAAGATGGACGAAAGATGGTACATATATGGTTGTGTACGTCATATCATTGTACAGTTTGTACTGTGCATAGTGTGTATTGAAGGCTAGGTGTGCTCATTATAAGGAACAAATTATGGTTGAGCCTGCTTTATTGGGCTGCCAGTTACATGTTTATGTGACTTGCAGCCAATTCAGGTTGTTCAGACCAAATATACCTACTGTGTATTGTACATTGTACGTGTACACTTTTGTGATGCTTATTTCTATCACGTACTGTATGAGTGCACCCTACTCTATCACTTGCTCGTAATGTGTTTCTTTGTACATTAATTATATTCATTTTACCAACTACAACACAATTACTTGGTTTTTATTGGGCTGGGTCCCAAAAAAGCAGATTCCACCATACTGATTTACACATGTAAGAGAAATAAGTACTTTCCAAACCATCACTATAATTAGTGTACAATGGGTTTAGATGTATGATTGTTTGCCCAGTAACAGACACTAAAACCACACAACCCCAACCCACCATAACCAACACACACCCTCATCTCATCACAGAGAACACCTCGTCCAATGGACAATGACAGCCGTCTAACAGCTGGCATCATATTCTAATTACAAAGCATCCACATGTTAATGGGCGCACACGAACCATGTAACAGACACTAAAACTGCAAAAGCCCAACCCACCATAACCAACACACACCCTCATCGCATCACAGAGAACACCTCATCCTAAGCCTTCTAATAGCTGCGATGATATTTCTGATTAGAAATCATCCACGTCTTTACAAATCAAGACACTAAAACTGCACAAGTTCATCTCACCATAACCAACATGCCCTCTCATCAGATTTCATTAGAGAACACATCACCCAATGGACAAAGCTGGCCATCTTACAGCTGGCACGATATCAGATCATGAGCATACATGTAGCACATACATGTATAATATGGATCTAACCAGCAAGCTCATCCCATCACAATGGATATGTGCTTTATTGGCACACATACCATTGGCAAGGAAGTACAATGTACCTACAACATCAATCACTATAGGCCTACATGTAGATAAGCATGCGATCAGCGATATCAAAGTGAATTACTCAATTAGGCCTACAGGCTGCACCCGCTTAAAATGCATAAGAAATAGCCATCAGAAGTTTACAGTGATCATAGTGATAAAATAATTTATCTTTGTGTTCGAACTACTACGTAGGAAGACACTCGGTCGAGATCAGCTCAGACATTCAAATTTTATGTGTATTATAATAGTCACACCCACGCGTTATTCATGGTGTGGTTAACGGACAATATTCCTATTTATTGCGCACTATTGTAATTTACGCGCTAAACTGCACACTCGCTATATGGATGCAGTTCGCACCCAATACTTGGCCCTCATTATATCCATCTGCACACTGCTCTTGACATTCTTACATCTAGATACGGGTATGTATACATGTACTTGTCCGCACACATGTGCGGATATGTATCTGCATACCATGGTATAGGCAAACTCTGCATATTACTGCATACGGTACTATGTCACGCAGTGTTAGCGCATGTACACATACAATTTTATTAAGAAGATATTAATAGCGATGGGACCTACTACGTTGTCCTATGTAGTTGTGGGGTTTCTATTCCCACACCTATTTTGGTATTAATTGCTGCATTAAGCTCATTATTAGTCTCTTCAATAAATTTCAAAACAGCAAGTGGTCAGTGGTGCAGAGTGTGAAGCAGTTTTATGATTATTTTCCTCTTCCCATGTTCAGAAACCAACCTGTTCTTCAGAGCACTTAGTCAGGTTGGAACAGATTTCACAATGATGACACTGCTCCTGCCGAAAAGAACAAGGAAAGAACTCAAGGTAATGAAAAGTTTTACTGATGTGATAGTGTAGTGGAAAACTCTTAATCCTTTAGAATAAGTTCAAGAAAGAAGAAAAGTTGCGTCCTCACCTTGTTTCTGATGCCCTGAGTGAGTGTGGGCTGTCCCATATTTTGCACTTGTTAGTAATGCTTGTGTTTCTTTACGCAGAAACCCAAATCAGTCACTGATTTTCAGACATTGTATTTGTTTCTGTCATATTTGTATGCTTTCACTCATCTTTTTAATAATGATTATTGATTGTCAGATTACTGGTTAAGAAGGGTTTTTATATTATGCTGCAAAAAGAGCTCTTGAATATTAGACATAAGCGGGAGTGGCAGTTGGGTTGCGTGATGCATGTAGATAGTTCTTTCAACTGATCATGAAGTAAGTGTCAGAGCAGGTGGGCATTAAAAAGGTGAGTTGAACAATATATCTGATGGAAAGCAATCGGCCCACCCACTTTTTGAGGCTCTCAAAATGGACTTTTTGATTGCTGAATATAATTAATATATTTGCAACAATCACCTCTGGTTTCAAATGTACAGCGTACCAGGAAGTCCAATGGATCCTCTGGTGCCTTGCAAGAGAAGGAAGAAGGATGACGAGACCTCAAGTGTGGTGGGAGGGTTTGGGAGGCTCCTGATCGAGCCACCATGACCATGCAGAAGCTGATCTACTACAACCCCATGAGGTGAGCCAACCCCAGGTCATCCCTTATCCCCCTATCCCCAGGTCATCCCTTATCCCCCTATCCCCAGGTCATCCCTTATCCCCCTATTCCCAATTTGCACACATTACATGTTGTGCAGATGTGCAAATTAATTACTCAAAAACCATACAACTTTGTTGTAATGTGCAAATGTAATTAATCAGAAACCATAGAACATTGTTGTACCACAATGTCACTGAAGTGGTTGAAGTATAAATTGATATTAATTTATTGGTATTCATGAACCACATCACACCCCTCCCCACTGCAGCTATGGGCAATGCTCTAGCTCACATTTCACAGACTAATGGTGTGGGTGTGGTGTTAGGTAGGAAGGGGTGGGTGTGGTATAGGTAGTAAGGGTGTGGGTGTGGTATTAGGTAGTAAGGGGTAGGTGTGGCATTAGGTAGTAAGGGTGTGGGTGTGGTATTAGGTAGTAAGGGGGTGGGTTGGTGTTAGGTAGTAAGGGTGTGGTAGTAAGGGGCGGGTGTGGTTTTGGGTAGTAAGGGGGCGGGGGTGGTGTTGGGTAGGAAGTCGTATCGTATTCGTGCGATTTTAATGTTCAAAAGCCAAGCGGGTGTGGTGGCAGGTGCAGCAGCAAGGCAAACAGAAGAGAGAAAGCATATATCCAATGATACTATCTGCTCCGAATTGGGATGGAAGTGTGTACCATTAGTGGTGGAGACGTTTGGAGCTTGGGGAAGAACTGCAGGCCAGTTTTTTGGAGAACTCGCATCACGACTTGCGGCTCAAAGCCATTCCTCAAAGACTATAATGTTGAACAACATCTATGGGAGACTAAGCCTCACACTAGTTCGAGCCAATGCCCGTGCTTTCAATGCTAGGGTGGCTACAACAATGGACTTGCTTGAAGGCTAGGGTAGTTTTGTGCAAGTTCGTGTGTAGTAACGTGTATATATGTGCATTTATTTTATCTCATTTGGAATAATTAAAATAATAGTCTATTCAACTTAAAAAAAAAACTAAAAAAAAAAAAACTAAACTGTAGATTCATTTCCTATTTCAGTCAAACTGAGTTCGTATAAGATGGTTGTAAATTTGCAGAAACAAAACTGCTGGCAGTTAATGAGGATTAATAATTATTATAGCAGCAGGTAAGCTGCAATTTAGCTGAGCCTGAACAGAATTCGCACAATGCCGCTATTTAACATGGCAGCTGTAAAACGCACGTCGATTTGATAGCGCAATAGCAGCTTTTCAATAGCTATAGACCTATAGTCCCTGTTCGATTGCAAAAATGTATATGTTACGGCCCGGTTTGAATCCGTGACCCGATTTAAATCCGGTCAACCCGATTTAAAGCGGGTCGGGAGTTAAAATCCGGTCGACCGGATTTTCATCATACACATGCATGTATGTGGCTGAGATCGTTGGTGTCAGTGAGTCTGAATTTGACGCAATCCTATCAGAGAAATCCCCTCCTAACGGAAAGAGAGGAACTAGCGGCGTGTACTATTAGCCTTTGGTGAGAGTGTAAACAATCTCTTCAAAAATCCTGTTTTGTGCAACAGCTCATCAAGAGAAACAAAATCCAGCTAATGAATTTGACGTGCCTTGATGCAGAGGGCGTTCTCGTTGTTCCCACCAAGGAGCAGGTACTGTATACGCGCCGGGTGTTAGAATTTATGTGAATTCAGCTAGGGATACAAATATATGTTCAAAATTCTGTCGTCTGGCCATGGTAAGAATGCATATTACACCAACTAATTCCAGTCCAGTCGAAATAAGCAATCCGAATAATGCGAGCCATACAAGTAGTTCTGCTATCATTTGTGTATGTTTTTTTGCACTGCATGGATTGTGGCTCTCACAATGTAGATGGTATCAGCATACAAGTCCTCACCATGCAGCATGCACTAATGATATTTATGCTTTGTCACATACTTGTGTCAGCTGTTATGCTTAGGCCAGTAAAGGTGACCTCTTGCAGCTTTTTTCCTACTGCATGTGTGGTGCCTCCCAGGCAAATATAATCAAACAGCATTAAAGTAACAAAGAGCTTATACAGGCTATTTTTGGAAGCCATTCACTCCATGGTGGTGTCTTCAGCTTGCTCTTCATTATCTCTCCTCCTACAATTTCTTTTGAAGTGTTTGGTGAGCACATTCCACTAACCCCTGGCTCTGTGGATGACAAGGTCAACCACTCACTAGTTGTATTTGTACATTGCCTGTAAACCTTCAATCACATGATTTACAATTTCTCGGCCATTGTCCGAGTGAAGTATGCGAGGTATACCAAATTAGGGGAAAAATCTGCAATTCTGCATTTTAATACATTTGCAACATTTATAGTTTTTTTGCTTTCAATGGCATAGGCAAAATTGAATTTGGACCAATAATGTATACATGTACATTAAATGCACTCAGTTCATTTCTCCATGTGGCAAGTGCCTCATATCTATGAGATCAACCTGCGTGGGAAATAAATGTGCACAAGTGACACAATTGCCAATGTAACACAGTGTTTATTGAAGCTACGGTATGGCACACCAGGCTTGCAAAATTCTTTATTAGGATCCACTGGTCCCTTTGAAGTGATTGGAGGCAGGAAAGAATTCATCCAAGTGCTTCACTCCTCTTAGTACAAAGCAGAAGATCTGTTCGATTCTTATGTCAAACGAACGTCTTATCAGCATAGAATTCGTTGCTGTTGATAGTCAAAATCATTCAAACTATTGTGGTCTTTTCGCGTTGGCTTTTGCCACTGCTCTTTGTGCTGGGGAAGAACCCCCAGTTGGCCCAGTACTTGCACTTCAACACTGAAGGTACATCCATACGGGACCATTAACAACTGTTACAGAGAATGGATAACTGTAGCATAACGTGGCTGTGCGACTCATGCAGCTATTAGCCTGTTACGCATTTGACTGTAAATGCTGTAAGCAGTGTTGTCGCGATTTGATATGATGAATTTTCCCTTTCATTACAAAACAAATACCAAGTGTGTACTAACGCAATGATGTTAATTTTTATTATCAAAACGGTCAGACTGTGCGCTATCCTCGAAAACTACATAGCGGGTCAAAAAAATACCGACCCAATTCAAATCGGGTCACGATACGTGTAATGACAGAAACCGGGTCAACCCGGTCAACCGGTTTTGAATCAGGTCAACCCGCTATAAATCGGGTCAACCCGATTTAAATCGGGTCACAGATTCAAATCGGTCCGTAACATATATACTTCAGTAACTTGTACTCTTACATGTATATATGAGACAGTTTCCACGAAAATGTCACCCTTTTATAACATTATAAAGTTATAAAAATGCTTCATGTTTGAATCGCTATATCTTCCGAACGCTAAACGCTATCGACTTCCTATTTTCAGCAGTTCATAATACACCATGTTTCTACGACAAACTATATTTTGGAGTCTTGCACTTGGTCCACGCCAGTATTGCAACGTTCGATACCCCACTGGGTTCAAACCCGCCATAACTTTAGTTAGGAGTAATCAAATCGCTTCAAATTCGGTTTGTAGGTACAGAGGTCCTATACCTATCGATTTGTACTGTTCGTTAATTTTTATGACATCCATTACGGAGATACAGTTGAACAAAGTACGTCCACTTTTCCCGCTCGATTCGCGCCAAAGATTTTGGCAAATCGCAATGTATGGGGAGGCGGTTGTTATATCATTGGCGCGAATCGAGCGGGATAAAGTGCACGTTGTTTTTTGGAGTCTTGCACTTGGTCCACGCCAGTATTGCAACGTTCGATACCCAACTGGGTTCAAACCCGCCATAACTTTAGTTAGGAGTAATCAAATCGCTTCAAATTCGGTTTGTAGGTACAGAGGTCCTATACCTATCGATTTGTACTGTTCGTTAATTTTTATGACATCCATTACGGAGATACAGTTGAACAAAGTACGTCCACTTTTCCCGCTCAATTCGCGCCAAAGATTTTGGCAAATCGCGTCCCGCTCAATGTATGGGGAGCAAGTGAAAGACTCCAAAATGTAATTTGTCGTAGAGAAATGGCGCAGTATGAACTGCTGAAAATAGGAAGTCAATAGCGTTTAGCGTTCGGAAGATATAGGGATTCAAACATGAAGCATTTTTATAACATTATTAGGGTGACATTTTCGCGGAAACTGTCCCATATACCTTCGTACGTTTTATAACACAATAGTGTTATAACGTTTGAATCGCTATATCTTCCGAACGTTAAGCGTTATTGACATTCTATTTTCAGCACTTCATACTACACCATTTCTCTATGACAAAATACATTTTGGAGTCTTGCAGAGCATTGCAACGTTCGATACCCCACCGGGTTCAAACCCACCATAACTTTCGATAGGAGCAATCAAATCGCTTCAAATTCGGTTTGTAGATAGAGAGGTCCTATACCTATCTACTTGTTCTGTTCGTTAATTTTTATGCCATCCGTTACAGAGATACAGTTGAGCAAACTACGTGTGCGTTTTCCCGCTTGATTCGCGCCAATGATATAACCACCGCCTCTCCATACATTGAGCGGGAAGCGATTTGCCCAAATCATTGGCGCGAATCAAGCGGGAAAAAATGCACGTAGTTTGTTCAACTGTATCTCCGTAACGGATGATATAAAAATTAACGAACAGAACAAATGAATAGGAATAGGACCTCTCTACCTACAAACTGAATTTAAAGCGATTTGATTGCTCCTATCGAAAGTTATGGCGGGTTTGAACCCGGTGGGGTATCGAACGTTGCAATGCTGGCAAGGAGCAAGTGCAAGACTCCAAAATGTATTTTGTTATAGAGAAATGGTGTAGTACATATGGAGAAATTGCCCATACATAGGCGGACATTTAGCATTTTTTTTCAAATTGATTTTTAAACACATGTAATAAGTACGATAAATTGGTCTGATTGTGAATCTTAATTTATAGATTTATATCATGCGCCATTCTTGTACAAAAATCAAGACAAAAAATTAATTTCTACCGCACTCGTGAAGTAGACATGTTACGTAACATTAATTAACAATTATGTCATTTATCAATAATGTTTTTAATTAATGGCCTAGCTCACGAGACGCATACAAAGCCGATGACGTATTACTGATACTAAGTAAGTAAAAGTAATTGTAGCTCCCGTAAACACAGATTGAACACGCACCGCAGATGACCGAAAGCCTTAGGGATGATGTCGGCTTCGTCCGAAGTGGCCGGTCCGCAATTACTAATAGTTCACGACGGGAGACCGAGTCCCAACTCCCAAAATGTCATCATATATGCTGATCCGCCATGCATATTTACCCATTCTTTCAATATTGGTGAAGCGTCCGTTGTGCACGTCACGCCATCAGCACTTTTTATGCCACCTTTCTATGCAGCAATACATTATTGCCATGAAGCCTCGATCGTGATCATCGCGCGGGCAACATATCGTAAAAGCAGAGATAATATAAAGCGATACTTCCTATGATATATGCTATTACATTTATAGTTTCTCTTAGCCCCTTTCGTAGTCAATCATCGACTCATTGTGATATGGGAGATGTAAACGATGGGCGGACCGGCAGCGTGGGCGTTTCTCTAGAGCCGAACACATTGGCAAGCTAGAACCCGTATCTTAAACGTTTATTTCATGTCAAGATATCGAACTTCTTATAGGTTAATACATTTACCGTAGTGATCAGGTCGACGGGTCATGCTGCCCTTCCCCATCACTGAGTTACGTTTACAAATTAATTGACAATAACCACAAAGACCCTGCTGCGCTTCTTCCTCATCGGATGGCTATCACAGTTACAAGCAAGTCTAGTGTCATATGATGAGCACCAAACAAAACAAAAAAAGATAAGTGCCTAAGTAGCATCATAGATACTTGATGGTAGCACATCTCCGTGGAAACAGTTGCAAACAGACATTTAAACAAATTCGCAGCTCCTGATATTGAAACCTAGAGGAAAAAAGTGATGGTTATGCATCAGAACAAATGCCCCTACCATAAAACCAAAGCCCTCAGCACCATGCACAAAGCACACTCCATCCCCTCCCATTAGGTCGAATGCAAAGCTCAACCAAGGCATCAGGACTAGTGCTTGCCCAACAGGCCCCTGTCATTCATTACTCCCCCCCCCACCCACACACACACACATTCTGCACACAGTGTGTGGTTTGTATGACTTATACATGTAACTTCTCTGTATGGTTTCTACTAAAAAGGAGTACAGTGTAGGTGGTACGGAGGTGAAGAGGAAAGACACATGAACACTTAACCTTCAGTACTTACGATAAGTCTAAGTAGATACCATGCAGCCCCAGATGAAGCATAGCCTTGGGGGTGGGGTGGGGTGGGGGGGGCCAGCTTCCCCCCCCCCCTCCCCCATGGCATATGAAATGCCACCCCTCTGGCAGCAATTGCCCCCCCCCCCCCCCCCCCCCCCCCCCCCCCAGCCACACACGCTTCCGTTGATGATTACATATACCCGCGAGTAGATTACATGTTGTGTCATACGTAAAAAAAAAGTCCGAATACTTGCTGACAAATGTCAACAAAGCGGCGGAGCACAACAGGGCATGTACAAATGTACCCCTTCAACTGCATCCCCTCCTCCCCCCCAGTTTTCGTGCGCCCTCTGGTAAAACCAAATTCATGTAGGTCCAGGGTAAGTCCTACATGTACATAAGTACATGCCAGTAGTTAAATAGATGTACACAAGTACATGTAGGTCTTGTAGATATGGTAGTCTTAGGTAGGGACATATAAGTACATGTACAGGGTATGTTTATTTTATGTCTAACATCAGATAAGGTTGTGGGTTCCTTTCAAGTTTAATTATATTCACAGCACAGAAGGGCAGATGTTACATGTACATGTCACATGTAGTTTGAAGGGAATACATGTAGACAAAAGACACAAGTAATTTTCAGTACTCAGGTAGGTACATGTAGGTCTATGTAAGGGTTTATGCAGTGTATAGGTCTATGTGGGTCCATGTAGGGTTCATGCTGGGTAGGTCTATGTAGGTCCATGTAAGGGTTCATGCAGGGTAGGCCTATGTAAGTACATGTAGGGTGAACTGCAGGGTAGGCCTAAGGTCCATGTAGGGTAGGCCTATGTAGGTCCATGTAAGGGTTCATGTAGGGTAGGCCTATGTAGGTCCATCAGGGCAGGCAAGGTAGATGGGCCTCTAACATCAGATAAAGTTGTGGGTTCCCTTTCAAGTTTATTATATTCACAGCACAGACCATGGGATTAAGAGTAGGTACATGTATGACAAAAGCCTTCAGTATTCTGGTACATGTACATGTAGGAGCTGGTTTTTTTTTTAAGTATGATGTATAGGCTGATGTATGGGGTATGGTGTATAAGCTGGTGTATGGTGTACAGGCTGGTGTATGGTGTACAGGCTGGTGTATGGTGTATAGGCTGGTGTATGGTGTATAGGCTGGTGTATGGTGTACAGGCTGATGTATGGGGTATGGTGTATAAGCTGGTGTATGGTGTACAGGCTGGTGTATGGTGTACAGGCTGGTGTATGGTGTATAGGCTGGTGTATGGTGTATAGGCTGGTGTATGGTGTATAGGCTGGTGTATGGTGTATAGGCTGGTGTATGGTGTACAGGCTGGTGTATGGTGTACAGGCTGGGGTATGGTGTACAGGCTAGTGTATGGTGTATAGGCTGGTGTATGGTGTACAGGCTGGTGTATGGTGTATAGGTGTATAGGCTGGTGTATGGGATCTAGGCTGGTGTATGGTGTACAGGCTGGTGTATGGTGTACAGGCTGGTGTACATGTATGGTGTACAGGCTGGTGTATAGTGTACAGGCTGGTGTATGGTGTACAGGCTGGTGTATGGTGTACAGGCTGGTGTATGGTATACAGGCTGGTATATGGTGTACAGGCTGTTGTATGGTGTACAGGCTGGTGTATGGTGTACAGGCTGGTGTATGGTGTACAGGCTGGGGTATGGTGTACAGGCTAGTGT
The DNA here is from genome assembly GCA_949361645.1 of Spongilla lacustris. Lineage (NCBI taxonomy): Eukaryota > Metazoa > Porifera > Demospongiae > Spongillida > Spongillidae > Spongilla > Spongilla lacustris. The sequence continues at coordinate 4,187,379 of OX442430.1, forward strand.
ATGGTGTATAGGCTGGTGTATGGTGTACAGGCTGGTGTATGGTGTATAGGTGTATAGGCTGGTGTATGGGATCTAGGCTGGTGCATGGTGTACAGGCTCGTGTATGGTGTACAGGCTGGTGTATGGTGTACAGGCTGGTGTATAATGTACAGGCTGGTGTACATGTATGGTGTACAGGCTGGTGTATAGTGTACAGGCTGGTGTATGGTGTACAGGCTGGTGTATGGTGTACAGGCTGGTGTATGGTGTACAGGCTGGTGTATGGTGTACAGGCTGGTGTATGGTGTATAGGCTGGTGTATGGTGTATAGGCTGGTGTATGGTGTACAGGCTGGTGTATGGTGTACAGGCTGGGGTATGGTGTACAGGCTAGTATATGGTGTATAGGCTGGTGTATGGTGTACAGGCTGGTGTATGGTGTATAGGTGTATAGGCTGGTGTATGGGATCTAGGCTGGTGTATGGTGTACAGGCTGGTGTATGGTGTACAGGCTGGTGTATGGTGTACAGGCTGGTGTATGGTGTACAGGCTGGTGTACATGTATGGTGTACAGGCTGGTGTATAGTGTACAGGCTGGTGTATGGTGTACAGGCTGGTGTATGGTGTACAGGCTGGTGTATGGTGTACAGGCTGGTGTATGGTGTACAGGCTGGTGTATGGGGTCTAGGCTGGTGTATGGGGTCTAGGCTGGTGTATGGTGTATAGGCTGGTGTATGGTGTACAGGCTGGTGTATGGTGTACAGGCTGGTGTATGGGGTCTAGGCTGGTGTATGGGGTCTAGGCTGGTGTATGGGGTCTAGGCTGGTGTATGGGGTCTAGGCTGGTGTATGGTGTACAGGCTGGTGTATGGTGTACAGGCTGGTGTATGGGGTCTAGGCTGGTGTATGGGGTCTAGGCTGGTGTATGGGGTCTAGGCTGGTGTATGGGGTCTAGGCTGGTGTATGGGGTCTAGGCTGGTGTATGGTGTACAGGCTGGTGTATGGTGTACAGGCTGGTGTATGGTGTACAGGCTGGTGTATGGGGTCTAGGCTGGTGTATGGGGTCTAGGCTGGTGTATGGTGTATAGGCTGGTGTATGGTGTACAGGCTGGTGTATGGTGTACAGGCTGGTGTATGGGGTCTAGGCTGGTGTATGGGGTCTAGGCTGGTGTATGGGGTCTAGGCTGGTGTATGGTGTACAGGCTGGTGTATGGTGTACAGGCTGGTGTATGGGGTCTAGGCTGGTGTATGGTGTATAGGCTGGTGTATGGTGTACAGGCTGGTGTATGGTGTATAGGCTGGTGTATGGGGTCTAGGCTGGTGTATGGTGTATAGGCTGGTGTATGGTGTACAGGCTGGTGTATGGGGTCTAGGCTGGTGTATGGGGTCTAGGCTGGTGTATGGGGTCTAGGCTGGTGTATGGTGTACAGGCTGGTGTATGGTGTACAGGCTGGTGTATGGGGTCTAGGCTGGTGTATGGTGTATAGGCTGGTGTATGGTGTATAGGCTGGTGTATGGTGTACAGGCTGGTGTATGGTGTACAGGCTGGTGTATGGGGTCTAGGCTGGTGTATGGTGTATAGGCTGGTGTATGGTGTATAGGCTGGTGTATGGTGTACAGGCTGGTGTGTATGGTGTATAGGCTGGTGTATGGTGTACAGGCTGGTGTATGGAGTCAGGCTGGTGTATGGTGTATAGGCTGGTGTATGGGGTCTAGGCTGGTGTATGGTGTATAGGCTGGTGTATGGGCAAACACAACATGCAAACACCAGCACATACCTACATAACACACCAGCACACACCAGACACATCAACCTTCAAAGTCGCAGTAGCCTGCCTCCTTGTAGTCTTTGCAGATGTCAGGTTGGTACTCCCAACGAACAGTACAGGGGACCTTTCCTAGGGGAGGGAAAAATGGCCCCTACATGTAGAATGCAGTCTGCACATTATCCCGCAATGGATCCCCTACGAAAAAATCTTGGCATGACATGTTCCAAATTCATGCGTGATATGTTTTTGCAAGTGTTCCAGTTTTTCTAGAGCACTGTTGAACATGCTTACATGTACATGTATGTCATTAAACTGCAGGCATATCACTCTTCTAACTTGCACAGGATGAATAGTTTCTAAAAAGCAATTCCCCGATGAGGCATACCCGCTAATATGCTAAGGGGTGTGCCACTTTATAACTTCTCTGGGGAACGCGTTTTAGAAACTCTTCAACCTGTATAAGTTAGAAGAGTGATATGCCTGCAATTGAATGACATATGCATGTTCAACAGTGCTCTAGAAAAACTGGAACACATGCGACAACATATCACACATGAATTTGGAACATGTATGCCAAGATTTTTTTGTAGGGGAAGGTGTGCCCATTATGGTGTGCTCCTTTTAAAGTGTGCCCATTAAGGTGTGCTCCTTTTAAAGTGTGTGACATTTTCTGTACAGTTCATGTTCATGCATCGTGTGCTTGCTACCATACATTGCAGACACACACACACAAATACAAATACACACACACACACACACACACACACACACACACACACACACACAACACTCATGGAATCGTACAATTGTATGCCACAATATTTGGCCTCATCACATCTGCTACCACCTCCCTTGACCACACCCACCCACTGGCTGCACTCCCTTGTGAGGTCTCCCTCCCCTCGCGGCCTCGAAGTACTCAGTGTAGTTGTGTCCTCTCCTCCTCCATACTATATATGGAAAACAAACAATATTAATTAATCATCCTACAACAGACTATGAGTTTTGCAGCATAGTAGGAGGACATGAATCACCATGGCAACTAGACATATACAAATAAAAAATTTGTTCTGGAGAATAATGCTGATATTGGTGTCTTTACAGGGTTAAAACTCGTGTCACTAAAGGGCTAATATCACTGTATCTGACTGGCTTATAAAGGGTTACTGCAAGTGATGACCAGTGCCCAGACCTGGTTCAAATTATGTGCCTTCTCCATGACACCCCACTGGTCCCTGTTCTGTTCTGTCTCCATCTCCAAGGTGAGGGTGGCCTCCATGTCATGCCTCCCTCTCAGACTTAGTATGTGTGGGTCACCTTGCTGAGTTTGTCCTTATCTTTGTCACTGAACACTCTGAGCCTCTTCTGATGAAGGAAAGTGGAAGGAGAGGATCATGGAAGGAGGGATGAGGCGAGGGAGGGAGGGAGGGAGGGAGGGAGGGAGGGAGGGAGGGAGGGAGGGAGGGAGGGAGGGAGGGAGGGAGGGAGGGAGGGAGGGAGGGAGGGAGGGAGGGAGGGAGGGAGGGAGGGAGGGAGGGAGGGAGGGAGGGAGGGAGGGAGGGAGGGAGGGAGGGAGGGAGGGAGGGAGGGAGGGAGGGAGGGAGGGAGGGAGTGGGTACATTGGTGAGCATTGATAGCTGGAGTTTGAGTTGTGTACTGTGGAAAACAATGCAGAATGTCATCAAAACTAGCCAATTACATTCATGTGCGTATGCACAAGGTAACAAGAACTGATTCTTAGCATACATATACATGTACATACTGACTAACATGTACAGAGAGAGCGGAAGAGAGGATTCATAGCCACTCACACAACAACACACGCACACAGTCACGCATACATACTCACACACATGCTCACACACACAATCACACACACATATGCTCACACACACGCTGTCAGCTGTGGGGTATCTGCCATAGGATTCATTTCTTAGGTGCTTACTTGCCATGGAGTACTTCATAGCTGTGTGCAATAGGGATCACCCCAACTCCATACACTGTAGCTGTTAGGTGTCTGCCATAGATTTGCGTTCATAGCTGTTAACTGTGTGATTCTTCATGCATCGCTTATTGCCATAGAGTTCACTCCATACATGGGCCAGGGGTATTCCGTCGCTGCCTGCCGTAGAGTCCAGAGTATAGTACCAGCTTTATAGCTGTCTGTCTGCAATAGGGTCCGTGCACTCCCGTACCTCCGTAGTAGTTAGCTGTGGCCTGTGGGGTAGAAGGCTTCAGTTCTGCCATAGAATCCAGTCCACAGGCAGACTTCCAGGTCTTTAACCTGCATGTCATATCCTCGTGGGATTGATCTTCGATATCGTCGTCTTCGTACCGTTCGAAATCGTCCGCGGAAGTACCGAACCTACAGCAGATTATCTCTTATTCTCTGCCTACAGTAAATAGCGGTTAATAAGTTATTATGCACGTTAAGTTGTTGTGTACATTATACATCAATATGCAATATGCAATACATATTATCTTTAATAACTACAAGTACTTACAGAACAGCTCGGTCTGGGCACGGCTAACTAACGAAAGAGTAGCACGTGATATTATGCGTTTTGGATTTGGGGTGTATCTCACTAACCATTCAAGGGAAGCGCGATTTGAAGGCCCTAAGCTATGAAAAAATGATGAAAAATAAGTGCATTGATTACTCTCATATAATCCGGTGGCACCTACGGAAAATATCATTTGGTTGGGAAACTATTGATGACTGAATAAGTAAATGAGATAAAATGAATGGACATTGGAAACCTTGCATAATTAATGTGGAAGTGCGGATATAGGTACCTACGGTGCGTGAAAGTACTCAAAATATGCTAAACAGTCCCCACATAGCAAATCCGAGAGCACCTAGTCAATATAATTTTTATTTCTGCAGTTAGCTGCAGTTTACTGAATGCGTCCATACATTTTCTATGGACATTGAATTACGCAATGACCGAATACCGCGTAATCCTTAACCTTTTGACCGCCAATTTCTCGATATGATGAAGTGTTGAAAATAAGATGTCAACCACGTTTACCGTTCGGAAGATATAGCGATTCAAACGTTTATCTTATAATGATATAAAACGTACGAAATTTTCGCGGATACTGTCCCATAGAGTGCTCCCGCGAATTTTGACGTATTCCTGGTTATATGTGTTTAACTGTTTGTGCTAATATTATAAAATTTACATACCATGACGCCGTATCACAGTCGAAGCGTATGGCAAGTTCAAAGTAGTAAAGTCTTGCATTAGTTCAATACTGGAAAGAAAATGCCGCACGGCTGTTTCGAGTGGACAAAAGACTTATAAATAGAACACACTGACATCATTTACGGTTCAAGTCAATCATGGCTAGCCGCCATCTCATTAAAAGTTCACCCATCAAAAATGCAAAACTTGTAGCAGTAATGCACATCTTAAACCCATTTCTAACTAGTAAAACTAGTTTGTTTTTTATTTTCACTCAAACGCATGTCCCAAAGCGTAGCGTGATTCTACACTTTGCCACGCGCATATTGTACTCTCCAAATGGCGCGAAAAATGCCATTCAGTCTGGCCTTCGTATCTTTTTTTCCGCCCTTATAAGTGGTACAAAAAGACGCAGGAGTGGAACGATCAATCTTTTTCACGTAGGAATATGTGTTTTACTCGTGGTGCCGCAGTTCCTGCCACTCACAGAAATACATAATAACGCACCATCCGCTTCATGAATAATGCATGCGCACCACCTCATAAATAGCTATGGAATCCCACCATAAATGCCGATCAGCGGATCTCTGCATGGTATGTGGGTGCAAACTTCATAGAGGAGTCAAAGCCAAGGGCAAACCACCAAAGCCAGAGCCTACATACCAGTGCAGCACCCTACACTGATAGTCTTTGGTCTCAGTGTCTCAACAGACCAGGAGATCCACCCACAATTGTTCTGCACAGGTGTAAGAACCAATACAAGTGTCAAGAGCAGCCATATAACTGGTCCACATACACTGCTGACACTTGTAAGGTACAGGTTCTAATATGTTTTTCTGTAGGCATGTAAACCATTTTACAAGTATAGCAGCTATGGTACACACCAACAGGCATCATGGCTGTGATATACCACCTGCTATTATAACCAAAGTACTGGTGCTTTCTGTGTCAACAAAATAGATATTGTCAATGGTAGACGCAGTTAAGTGTCCAAGTTGTTTGTACATGCTACATCAACCTATAGAGCTACCATGCCATGCCTATGCCGTTTGTAGCTCGTGTCTTAAGGAGTGGATTCGTGTCACTGTACGACTCAAGTGCCCCTGCTGCTATTCAGTCACCAGTCTTCAGCCCGTCGAGCTCATACAGCCTCCAGAGCTTATCATTCGGTTGCTTGGTGACATAATGGTGCATTGTACATCTTGTGGGACAGATGCTATGGCTTGAGATTACAACACACCCCATTGCCGTCAGCACAACAAGCCATGATAGCAGCACAAGTTCTACATGCACTTCTTCAAAACAGCACAATCCAACCACCTACGGGAGGAGCAGTAAGTACATACATGCAATGTTACAGATTCTGTATCAAACTAGCACATGCTTAGGTTTAGAAGCAGTCTCACACTAACACAGAACTTCATATTAAACAGGCAATTTCACACACATGTACACACCACATACACACATGGGCAGCCCCAGCTTTTCTGGAAGGGGGGGGGGGGGGGGGGCCAGGATAGGATAGGGCAAGGGGGGTGCCATTTTTAACGAGCGGGGGGGGGGGGGGGGGGGTGCTGTCCGTTCGGTCGATTCAGCGGGGGGGAGGGGGGGGATGCTGTCCACTTTTGGCCGATTCAATCAGTGAGATGTCCGCCCTCTCGGCCGATCCAGTCATTCAATCAGAGGGCGGAGGGTGCTGAACTTTTATTACAAGGGGGGGGCCATGCCCCCCCCCCCCCCACCCCCCCTGGGGACGCCCTTGACACACACATGCTCAGAAACAATCTCACACTAACACAGAACTTCATTGCATTTCTATAAAAGTGCACATCCTAGAACACCACATGTTGGATTGCATTCGTTCCCACCTCGCTGGATGTGGGTTGATGGGTGAGCAGGGGGCCGAGTCTATCCACTCCTAGTACAACAGCCTTGCAGCTACGTATAAAACCATCCCTGATCCAATAGACAGGCTGAAGTGCATTATGAAGGAACACTCTCTCTTCAAATTCAGAGTGCCACACCTCCTAAACTTAAGCTTACGTAGATGCAATGCTCAATAACGGGTACTAATATCTCATGTTTCTTCACTAGACAGCACAACCAAATTGATTCAAGAGTGTGTGATGGTGGGCTAAGATGTTGAAATGCATGGCATCGTGATTCAGGCAAGCCAGGTTAAGCTAGGTACATGTAGGTGAGGTCAATGGCGTCAAACATCGCGGAAATATTGCAATATTCCAAACGCCTACTGCGTGAGTTAGGAATCGCGGCACCACGAGTTTTATTGAAAATCTTACAGCCAAGACTGTCTCAGTTATATTATAAAAGTTTCAGGGTACTTCATAAGGGCGGAAAAAGTACCAGAGCAATGTGCATCACTTGACCTCAAACAACACACACAGAATTCGCGAGCGTGTAACAAAGTATCCACAGAATATAAGCGGCATTAACTCACATTGTTCAGAGCGCCAGACAACATAGAAGTAGGATCCGAAGTCAAAAGAAGAGTTCAAAACAGTCCTCGTGGTAAAAAGGGAGCATCTTTAAGCCCATGTTGGTTGCTAAGGTCGTAATTAGGTCCGTTGCTATGAAAAAATTTCGTATCACGGGGCGTAGCCTTTTTGTCACAGGTTCAATGGAAACAGCCGTGGCCGATCGAATGCCATATTTCAATAATCCGCCTCTTGTGGCGAATATTCCCGCAACCAAGACTAATCGATTTAGAGTGTGTATACAAGCAGCCACTAAACAAACAATCATAAAAGGTCAATGGATCTACCCCCTCCGCCCCCGCCAAACAAAAGAAATGGGTCGTGTTTGAACGAGCGTGTCGAACGCTGCTGTGCGCCGTTTATCAAATTCTTGTAAGAGCACCATGCATTTCTTTCCAGAAATGTTTAAACAGATAAGCAAAAGCGTTATTGGTTAGTTGGTTACGACGATACGCTCGTTTAAATACGAGCCATTTTTTTGTGGGGGCGGAGGGGCATGCATGCAGTTAGACACAATGTGTATAACGCAACATCACTGGCATCAGCTAAAACTTTGGCACACTTCTAAAGACGCTTAGCCTGCAATCCTTGAGCCAAAAAGCAGCAGTGTCTCTATCCATATCATCATGATTTTATCTTATGTAGAAGCTATTGCAATCTTTCTGCGCTAGAACTAGTTGGGCGTGGCCCGCCCTTCGCGTATTGGCGGAAGGTCGGGTTGCAAGCCTATACCTGGATTTGTTCTGCTGCAACGGGGATTGCAGTCCAATCGGATTGCAGCGTTCAAGTGGGTCCCATTATCACCCAATTAGCGGCTGATGTGAGGTAATGATAGGCAGCTGTTCCTTCTATTTAACTTACATGTATATGAATTTTCATGGAGCGGATAAACATTACTTTTGTTTGCGAATGTTTTACAGAGGCAGCTAAAGAGTTGCGCTGCCCTGCTACTATGAAGCCTGAACAACAATGCGAAGGGCGGGCCATGCCCAACTCATCGACACCGCACCCGAAGCAATACATGTACATATATATCTTTAGCAGCTGCTCTGCAGACACACAAACCGCATTATCAACACGTAATCTAACGCTCAAAATCACTACCGGAATGTGCAATAACATAACGATATTCACAACGATATTACATAACACTCCAGAACAAATCTTGGTATAGGCTTGCAACCCGACCTTCCGCCAATACGCGAAGGGCGGGCCACGCCCAACTACGCTAGAACTAGCGTTTACAATTGCTTCGAACGTATAGCGCAACGCCATTACATGTATCAATCTATAACATGCACTAGACTTTGTGGTTTGTTGTGAATTTAATTCAATACCGTTAAGTAGTTTTGCATGAAACGTTGAAGAGTTCATGCGAAATGTTAACAACTAAGGACCAAATTTACTATATTTAGCTCGCACGCAATTAGGGAAGCTTCATAGCAATACAAGAAGTAGAATGAAAAAAGTTATGCGCCTTGAATGAGGCATAGTTCTAGCCTACCCGTTATCGCAACCGCTGAAAGATAACAGTGACCTTTAATCATAGATTGACGGTGGTATTGTGACTTAAGTCGACTGACTTAAGTCACAAATCTTAGTTACTAGAAATTGTATTCACCTGGTCTGTCAAAACTTAGTTACCTTTCATGTGGCAGATTATGTACACTGATAGTATGGCTACAAAATCTATGAATGCTACAAAACCTATTAATCTCTACAGGACTGTCCATTGCATGACCTTTCTCTGTGCATGCTTTCAACTACACCTACGCACCACATGAAATTAAAACGTCAATTTCAATCTCTTCCCGTCTGATGCAGCTTATTTGGAGGTGTGGATATGTGAGGGAACACATTTTTTAATGACATTGTTGCCAAGCAAAGATACTAAGCATACTGCAACTACAATAAGTACATGTATCTGCAGTGCATTTCTTACTGGCATTTGCTCTCTCCATTCACCAATCAGCACAAGACTGATTACATTCCTTAAGGTATCAATGTAAGCCACTCCCCATATGATATTTTTAGCCCATCAGAGGTGGATTTAGGCATAGCTATTTTGCTTGTGTCAGAATAGTTAATGGGGCACATTTATCCAAGCATGCAGGTATTCCCAAACACCACCCCCTCTTCCCTCCCTAACACCACCCCCTCTTCCCTCCCTAACACCACCCCCTCTTCCCTCCCTAGCACCGCCCCCTTATCCCTCCCTAACACCACCCCCCTCTTCCCTCCCTAACACCACCCCATCTTCCCTCCCTAACACCACCCCCTCTTCCCTCCCTAACACCACCCCCCTCTTCCCTCCCTAACACCAACCCATCCTCCCTCCCTAATACCACCCCCTCTTCCCTCCCTAACACCACCCCCTCTTCCCTCCCTAACACCACCCCCTCTTCCCTCCCTAACACCACCCCCTCTTCCCTCCCTAACACCACTCCCTCTTCCCTCCCTAACACCACCCCTTCTTCCCTCCCTAATACCACCCCCTCAACACCACCCCTTCCCTCCCTAACACCACCCCCTCTTCCCTCCCTAACACCACCCCTTCCCTCCCTAACACCACCCCCTCTTCCCTCCCTAACACCACCCCTTCCCTCCCTAACACCACCCCTTCCCTCCCTAACACCACCCCTTCCCTCCCTAATACCACCCCCTCTTCCCTCACTAACACCACCCCCTCTTCCCTCCCTAACACTACCCCCTCTTCACCAATGCATTAGAGGCTCCAGAGTATGCCCACTTTTTACTGAGTCATATCTTCAATTAATGTTCTGTAGATGTTTTCATTCACATTTTTCATGGACTGAAGGCTAACTGTAGCTGGGCTTGATGTTTGAAACTGTCTGGCAAAGCCAGGACCTGTTGTGGTAACAATTTACTACCAGCTACAGTTAGCCTTCAGTGCATGCTGCACACTCTGAGGCCTTCAGTGCATGCTGCACACTCACTCTCACTAAAATGCACAACGTGCACATATACTGGTAATGTGATTAGTGATGCATATATGCCTGCAATGCTCCCCCGAGTTTTCTGGACCACTCCATACAGCTCTTTGTTGTAAACAGCCTACCAAATGCCTGTTTTGCTGGCTTTTCCCCCAGGACCTTGTTTGTATTGCATAATACATGATCCCACACCTCCAAATAAGCTGCATCAGATGTGAAGGGACTGATTTTCATGTGGTGTGTATGTGCGGTTGAATCCATGCACAGAGCAAGGTCATGCAATGCTTTGTCCATACATGTAGTGATGAAGGGGACAGTCCTGTAGAGATTAATAGGTTTTGTAGCATTCATAGATTTTGTAGCCATACTATCAGTGTACATAATCTGCCACATGAAAGGTAACTAAGTTTTGACAGACCAGGTGAATACAATTGCTAGTAACTAAGATTTGTGACTTAAGTCAGTCGACTTAAGTCACAATACCACCGTCAATCTATGATTAACAACTATGCACATATCATGAACGGCAATGCTGTGGTTTCGTTACGTATAATGTTAGGACAGCATGTTTCGGAACTAACCCGTAGGCAAAGGGGAATAAAGTACTCTAGCAGTGTTAGAAGAAATGAAACAAAAGATTTTTTTTGTATCGACGTGCGGTAATGGCTAGTGCTTAGCACCCGTAACTTGCGAATATGATGCCTGATAAAAATTGAACCATTTTATAATCCTATTGCCTAATCATGCACCTACAGTTTAGAGTTGTCAGAATAGCTTAATAGCATAAGAAACGACCGTTAATTGAAAATCTGATTAGATCTCGCCACAATACCCCCTTCGCCACGATCTTCACAACGGTACAACTTTTTCCTTTCATATTTCGTACACATGTTTCCACATCATTTCTCTATGTTCGTTTCCATTTTGGATCTCTAATTATTTTCTATGCCGTCAGTGCAAAGATCGCTAATCCAACAGGTTAGAATTTCATATCTCGCCATGTACGACTATTGAAAACGCGTCAAATTCGGAGTGTACATAGAGGAGTCCTGTAGCTATTGAATTGTCTTGTTCGTTAATTCCTGTATCTTCCGTTGCAGAGATACAGCTGAGCAAATTAAGTGCATGTTTTCCCGCTTGATTCGCGCCAAAGATATAATCACAGCCTTCCCATACATTGAGCGGGACGCGATTTGCCAAAATCAATGGCGCGAATCAAGCGGGAAAACATGCACTTAGTTTGTTCAACTGTATCTCCGTAATGGATGGTACAGAAATTAACGAACAGAACAAACCAATAGCTACAGGACTCCTCTATGTACAACCCAAATTTGATGCATTTTCCACACTCGTACATGGAGAAATGTTGAATTATAACCCGTTGGGTTAGCGATCATTATACTCGCGGCATGAAAAATAATTAGAGCACCAAAATCAATTTCCACATAGAGAGATGATGTGAGAACAAGTGTACGAACTTTCAAAGGATAAGGTTGTACCGTTGCAAAAATGTGTTGTTTAGTGTAACATGCAATTTTATAGTGATAAAATTATAACCTCACAAGCCCGATTTTGCTGGACACTGTCCCATATATGGGACAGTGTCCAGCAAAATCGGGCTTGTGGGGTTATAATTTTATCACTATAAAAATTGCACGTTGTACTAAACAACACATGCATCTTCGCGACGGTACTATCTTTTCCTTTCAAATTTCGTACACTTGTTCCCACACCATTTCTCTGTGTGAAAATCGTTTTTTTTGTGATATATTCATTTTCCGTGCCGTGGATACAACAATCGTTAACCCCGCGGGTTAGAAATCCTCGTTTCTCCACGTACGAGTGTTGAAAATGCGTCAAATTCGGATTGCACATAGAGGAGTCCTGTAGCTATTGGTTTGTTCTGTTCGTTAATTTCTATATCATCTGTTACGGAGATACAGTTGAACAAATTACGGGCACGTTTTCCCGCTTGATTCGCGTTTTGGCAAATCGCGCGTCCCGCTCAGTGAATGGGAAGACGGTGATTATAACATTGGCGCGAATCAAGCGGGAAAATGTGCCTGTAGTTTGCTCAACTGTATCTCCGTAACGGATGATTCAGAAACTAACGAACAGAACAATCCATTAGCTACAGGACTCCTCTATGCACACTCCGAATCGAATTTGACGCGTTTTCAACACTCGTACGTGGAGAAATGTTGAATTCTAACCAGCGGGGTTAACGATTGTTGTATCCACGGCACGGAAAAGGTGTAGATCACAAAAATCGATTTTCACACAGAGAAATGGTGTGGGAACAAGTGTACGAAATTTGTAAGGAAAAGGTAGTACCGTCGCGAAGATGTGTTGTTTAGTACAACGTGCAATTTTTATAGTGATAAAATTATAACCCCACAAGCCCGATTTTGCTGGACACTGTCCCAATTATATAGAGTGCTCCCGGGTCTTAGTGTAACGTGCAATTTTTATAGTGATAAAATTATAATCCCACAAGCCCGATTTTGCTGGACACTGTCCCATATAGAAGATAGTCTCGTACCCAGACCCAGATTCTCACAGCAGCGGATTATTACATCACCGCGGTCAGCTTCAATAAGAAAAAAAATTGCACTCACGAATGCACGAGCACGTGCTCTCGAACATCTGCAGCGCGACTGACTCGCACAACCACGAGCTCGTACCCAGACCCAGATTCTCACAGCAGCGGATGGATTACATCACCGCTACGTGAAAAGTGGAATGCCCAACAAAAGTCGTTCTGAGCCACGTTTGATGTTACGCAATCGAATTGGTGCTAAGCACCTGTGACGTCACAACACGAGTGCAATATGCAATATGTTAAAAAATGGCATGGTTAACTAACCGGTAGAGACATGGTACCGGTGCACGGGTGTTTCATTGCATTGAAAAACATGCTATGACTGATTTATATGATGAGTTCTCTAGTGATGGCTGGGGTTTTCTACTATTGGATGCAGTAAATGCATTTAATCTTATGTCCCGGGTGACTGCTCTGTGGAATGCAAGAATACTATGGCCTAGATGCAGTAGGTTTCTTTTCAACACATACAGAGGTTTTGTTGTGTTGCTGTTACGGAATTCTGAGGAATTCCTTTACAGCAGAGAGGGAGTAACACAGGGTGACAGGCCCGTAGGCTGGTCGGGAGACGGGGGGGTTCGGGAAAGCAATAAGGTGGAACTGATTAAGAGCGGTGGTGGGAGCAGGAGGGGGCATAGCCGCCTCTCGCCCAGCTAGGGGGTATGGGGGAGCGCTGTAAGCTCCCCCATCGGGGTCTGGGGCGGAGCCCCAGCCGCTTTGCAACTTTTGCAATTTTTCAACCACAAAACATAGCATAATTGCATAGAAACATGGATATATGAAGATTAAACCACAATCGTAAATTGATTAGATTAAATCGTTTTTGACTGTGGTTTAATCTTCAATAGATTAAATCTCACTCTTTGTTTTTTGCAGTGTGCAGTTTGTGTTCCCGCGTTCAATAATGAAGTACATGTAGGTCTGGCTTGCGAGTTGCGAGTCTAAAGGCTGGCATACACGGGGCAACTTCCGGGCGATTTATCGTATGCAACTCAAATGACTACATGTAACAGTATATGCTAGTTGGGCATAGCCCGACCTTCGCGTATCCGCCAATACGCGAAGGTCGGGCTACGCCCAACTAACAGTATGCATGGGTAAAAGTTCCGCAATTCTTGATCGTATGCGGAACTTTTACCCATCGTAATTTAATTCACGGCCCTCCCCCTGTTCCGCCGCTGCTGTTTGTTGTGGGCGGGACGTGGGCGTCCCATTTTAGAATGCGGTTGCTAAGCCAGCATGTATTGTTATCTCATTCTCGCGGGCTATAGCTACATGTGTAGAAGTTATGAATAAATTATTTTGATGGCAAGCGGAACTAGTTCTGACGAGCGGGGGGGGGGTCGACCGAACCCACCGACCCCCCCCAGCCTACGGGCCTGGGTGACCCTTTGTCCATGTTGCTATATGCTGTAGCAATGATGCCACTGGTGAACTCTCTTCGCTGCAGAGAGCAATATCAACAGAGCTGGTATGCTGATGATTCTGCATGTGCTGGACCATTGAATTCAATCCATTCCTGGCTGGATCTTCTAATCGAACGAGGTCCTACTTATGGTTATTTCCCAGAACCCACTAAGAGTGTGGTGGTAGTAGCATCGAAGTATGTGGAAATTGCCAAGAGTGCCTTTCAAAATGTGGGAGTGAAAGTCGTTACTGGACATCGCTTTCTTGGAGGTGTGGTTGGTGAAAGGGAATTTTGTGTGCAATTTGTCAGAGAAAAGGTTGATGTTTGGGTAGACTGTGTGGATAAATTGTCCCAAGCTGCTATCAAGGCACCCCAGGCTGCATTTGCATCTTTGACAAAGTCTTTGCAGTGTGAATGGGACTTCCTCCAGAGAGTTGTACCAGACTGTGCAGATGCTTTTACACCACTCAATGAGAAAATCAAGAAGCAATTCTTTCCAGCTATGCTTGGTGCAGGTGTCACTGAAGCAGAGGAGGCTTTGTTTGCTTTACCAACATCTCTAGCAGGACTAGGGATTTTTGACCCCACTAAGACAGCAACTTTAGCTTACCAGACATCCAGACAAGGAACTAAAGTGTTAGTTGAAGCAGTGAAAGGAGTTGATGTCTTTGATCCAGTACAACATTTAGATACTCTTTGGGATGCTAGAAAACACCATGTTACCACCAAGGAACAGACTTACCAATCTGCACTTGACAGTATTTTAATGCAGTTCACATCAAAGCGAAAAAGAGCCATTAAAAGAGCTATCTCCGGCAAAACATCGGCATGGTTATCTGTCCTTCCAATCGCTACCTGTCACTTTGACCTGTCTCCAGCTCAATTTAGAGATGGGTTAGCGGTTCGCTATATGCGTGACCCGACAGACCTTCCTTCAAAGTGTGATGGTTGTGGAGCCTCATTAACATTGCAACATGCTCTTGACTGTAAGGTTGGTGGCCTAGTTATCCAGAGACATAATGAGATCAGAGATTGCGTTGGAGATATTGCAGCACAGGTGTGGACACAGGTTGTCAGAGAGCCAATCGTTAGAGAGGCAGAAACACAAGTGGATGACTCAGGGTTGAGGCTGGATTTGGGGGTGCGTGGTGTTTGGCAACCTCAGGCAGAGGCGCTCATTGACTTCAAGGTCATTGATACAGATGCCCCATCATACAGCAATCGCTCGCCAGAATCAGTTCTTGAATCGGGTGCTCAGGAAAAAAAGAGAATTTACAGGCAAGCAGTTGAAGATCGGAGAGGTACTTTTACACCCTTTGTGACTTCAGTTGATGGACTTCTTCACCGGGAAGCAGAGCACTTCCTGAAGAGAATGGCCACATGTGTTGCAAGCAAATGGAAAAAGTCTTATGCACAAACATGTGGCTACATCAGAGCAAGGCTTTCATTTGCCATCATCAGAGCAGCCAGCTTATGCCTAAGGGGTTCCAGAGTAAAGTGGAGAAGTGGCCTGGGCTTTGAGGATGGGGCCGCTCTTTACTCAATCATGCATTGAACCATTTATTGGTTAAAAATTCTCATAAGTTATGTGATATGTATAATGGCTGTATGTGTGTGTATTTGCTGTAAGTTTAGTACTATAATGTACCATTAAAAAATTTTTTTTTTGAATGAAAAAAAAAAAAAAAAAAAAAATGGACATTAGGTCTCGTCCCCATAATTTCGTACGTAACAAGTATCTAGACCCTCATTATCGCATGGCATTGGAATTCGGCTTATCTTTTGTAATCCGTTCAAAGTAAGCGCAGTACAGGTGAATATCTGTGTTATACACCCTTCGAGGACTACAATGATATAAATTTTATCTTTTTAATGCTAACATACGCCATGATACGGGCCCGTGACTAATAGCGCTCCATTTAGAGTGGTTGGTTTCAAAAAGCTTTTTTTCGTTAATTTGCCTGACATGAGTTACAAAAACTTGTATAAACGTATACAGAAGTGCTGGTTGTATGCGATTTGGTTGTTTTTGTTAGCAGACTTATTTTCTGTGAGTCGTACCAAGGCGCTGAATACGACCAATTTATGTATACTACAAGCATGGCGGCGGTCCGATTGCAATACATGTATCAATGTATGTAGATGGTCGATCATGCACACTTCAAAAAGGGGGGATGGATTACTGTGATCTAGCTTAGACAACAACATTGGAGCTTTAATTGTATCCCTGTGGCAGTAAACTGAAGCGGTATACATAGCCAGATCTGACGTAGCATGCATAAATACAACTTTAGCCTTGATTATTTTTTTTGCATGCTGTGTGTGGTTCAACATTCTAATTAGCGGTGGAAGAGAGGAGGTCAAGAGACAGTGCCTGCATGGGATGAATTGTTCCTGAGGCAAAGAACAAATGGTATACTGAGTGCAGCTTAGTGACAGGGGTAGAGGTGCAAGTGGGTGGAGCCAATCTGTACAAGAGAAGAGTCATTACAAGTTGTAGCCATGACAATGAAGCTGCTCACATGATAGTCTGGCTGTTAGTATCTAGAGGGGACCATGTTCATATAGGTTGGTTCACCACCTGGCTGGATGGAAAATGTGATGAAGTGTGCTGATCGAGTTGTGTCAGCGGTGTGCTGCATGGAGTGTGGCCGCATAGTTTGACCATTGAGACCACTACATTATATTAGATGACAGCATCATAACCATGAAAACAACACATGTACACTCATGCCTCTACACGCCACACATGTAACTTGGAGTCCCCATGAGGCATGCAGAATACAGTAGAAACCTCTACAGCTTAAAGACCATGTACAAGTAAAATAAACTCAACACATAGACTTATGCAAATAAAATAATCAAATTGAGCAAGAAAATAAGTGAACAAGGGATGGAGGGAGGGGAGGGAGGGAGGGACGGAGGGAGGGAGGGAGGGAGGGAGGGAGGGAGGGAGGGAGGAGGGAGGAAGGGAGGGAGGGGAGGAAGGGAGGGAGGGGAGGAAGGGAGGGAGGGGAGGAAGGGAGGGAGGGGGAGGGAGGGGCATGGAGGAAGGGGGGAGGGGGAGGGAGGAGGGAGGAAGGCGGAGAGAGAGGAAGGGAGGAGGAGAGGGAGGGAGAGGGAGGAAGGAAAGAAGGGAAGGAGAGGGAGGGAGGGAGGAAAGAAGGGAAGGAGAGGGAGGGAGGGAGGAAAGAAGGGAAGGATATGGAGGAAGGAAGGGAGGGAGGAAAGAAGGGAAGGGAGAGTGAGGAAGGGAAGGCGGAAGGAGAGCGAGGAAGGCAGGGGGAGAGGGAGCAAGAGGGTGTGAATGTAGGCCAAAACACAATGACATGTGGCTTGTGGGATATACACATTCAACAATACATCATCACAAGCTCTAGTCACATGACTTGCTCCACTCACTTGTATTGTGTAGATATAGGCTATAGCCGTGTCTCATTGCAGGAAAAGGGCAAAATAAACCTGTAGAGCTCGCCAAACACATCTTGAATTAGCAGGTATGCCTGACTCCCCAACATGAAGCGGGTGAAAACTGAGGTGGGCGTGGCAGCAGGGGGAAACATTATCGCCAGAGGGGCGGGGCTTACTATGCAGAACTGAATAATATAGTGCCCTGGGGATGAAAGGATTAGCACCTTCCTCCTCCCATTAACACTTTATACCTTTTCAAGCCTTCGTTTTGTAGAAATTAGCGGGAAGCAGTAGTTCCACAGAGAAAGTAGACTAGCACAGCTGCAGGTTGTCTCTAGATTGCCTCGAGACTATTTTCAACTAATATTGTCCGCATAAAAGGCCCGGTATACCCTATTCCACTTGACATGAAGAAATTTCCATCCGCTTCTATTGCAGCATGAGCGCACGTGATACCGCTTTATTCATGATTAGCTAGTCCGGGGTAAAGGGTTTTGTTCTCGCTGCAGAAAATAAGTCTGCACATAAGCTAGGCATGTTTAAAACGGGCAATGGTCTATCTTTACAACAAGGTGCATTTCACACCCTTTTCTCAGGCATTTTCTCGAGAAAAACGGCTTGCCAAAAACAAAGAAACCGTGAGATGCGTGACTTTAGTGGGCTAATAAAAAACATCCCTCAATAGTGCGCATTGATATTTTGTAGTGCCGAACTGAATATAGAACAGTTAAAAAATATATTGGTATTTTATGGTAAACGCATCTTCACAAAATAGGGATTAGAACATTGACCACATTTTAATGAGCTCCTATGGGACCCGGATAAGAATTGTACCGTAATATACATACGTGTTCTAATTAACAACCTAATGTCCATCTCGAAACAGCCGTGGGTGGTATACCGTGGTACTGTGTACATTTCGCTTATCTAAGGCCCTAAAGCCCAAAGGACCCGTAAAGTTGTGTGTGGCAAGCGAAACAAACCACAGGAGTATCCGAAGAGGGAGTAAAAAGGGCTGAGCTACCCTGCCATACAAAAAGCTACAAACTGTTTGTAAGGGCGTGCGTGACCCGTTTTAACTTAAGCGAAGGGCGCGAAGGTCGTTACATGCTGCTGCTTGGTTGTTGGATTCCCTTACTCAGAGGCGTAGGAAGGTCTTATAAAGTGTAGCGGTTTAGATTACGTAAAGGAAATGGGAGGGGCATAGAGGGGGTGGGTGGGGGAGGGGGCATGGCCCCCTCCCGCCCAGCTAGGGCCCCAGAGGCGGATCCAGGGGGGGGGCTGAGGGGGCTATAGCCCCCCTTTCCTTTAGAACACGCCCCTTTTTATTTTGTACCACGCCCCTTCAGGCTCCCGAAGTGCCTCGATCTTCGTACTTGTGAAAACGAGTCAACGCGTGACGTACGAAAAGAAGTCCCAATTAATGACGATGAGATATTCATAGCTGAACCACAACCCGCGCCACAAAGCGGTGGACCCAATCAGCCTTTGCCAGACTAGCGCGAATCACGAATAATGACGAATTGCTGTCAACATCAATGAGAATGTAAAGTACCTTGAAGACACAGACCTGCTAAAATTTAGGTGTGATGCTGGGGACACTGATCATGAGCGTTCATAGGCGGACGGAGGGGGCGCCCAGGGGGCCTTAGCCCCCCCACCCCCCCTCCCCAGGCTATGGCGCCTCCTTCCCCCCACCTCCAATCCCTAATCCACTACATGCGGAGCATAATTTAGCTTCTAGCGCTCGCTCGCATGCATTATCAGAGTCTGTTACGCGCGCATCAGAAGTATCGTAAGCCACGCCCCTTTTGGGCGCCCCCTCGTGTGTTTGCCCCTCCCCTCGATAGAGGCTAGGGCTGCCTCTGGCCGTTTAAGCAAATGGGACTAAAATTGGGAAAAAAAGTATCGAAACCTGGAATTCAATGCTCTAAAATTTTTCCGGGGGCAGAGCCCCCGGACCCCCTTTTTAGCCCCCCTCTTTAGCCCCCCTCTTTCAATTTTTCTGGATCCGCCCTTGCTAGGGGGTATGGGGGAGTGCTGTAAGCTCCCCCATCGGGGTCTGGAGTGGAGCCCCAGAAGCTTTGCAATTCGTGCGACTTTTATGTTCAAACGCCATACGAAATTTGATCACTTTTCATAAACAAAACTGTAGTGTAGGCTTGAATGCAATTATGTTATAAAAGTACTATATATTTTAATCGGCTGACAGAAATGTTCCAAAATTAGCTTCGCGGCTCTGCGATTGAAACCTTTTATAAATTCATTCCCTATTTCAGTCAAACTGAGTCTGTATAAGATGGTTGTAACAAAACTGCTGCGACGTGCCCCCCCCCCAAATTTTGTAACTTTTTTAAAAAAGTGCAATCACATGCTGACGTGCGTAATGTCAATATTGATAGATTCAAAGGAGGACTTTGAAGTCCCTACAAACTTCGGGTAATAATACTTAATTCAAGTGCTAGTAGCGAGCCCGGCTGCAAATCGCAATTCCAGTGACCGGGATATTTCCTTAATGAGCGGTGTATGATAACGCGCGCATGCATGGTTCAAATCAAGGTGTGAAGAATTGTGTTTACATGTAGGATTATACGTACAGGGCCATGCCTATACAGTGACGAATATTAGATATGAATTAATTACACTGAATTTAGATCGCAATACATGACATTCATGCAGACCTATTGTGCACCCCCCCCCCCCCCCCCCCCCCCCCCCCGAACTACAAAAGTTATCTACGGCCCTGCATGCATATTATTATACATGTAAGATATACTAGTACCCGGGACCAGAGCGCACGTAACTTGAGCTGTTTAATACGTGGGAATCGTTTATATCAAAAAAAAAAAAAAAAAAGATCCACAGAAAAAGTGTAGCGGCCGGTTCCTACGCCACTGCCATAGATATTAGACTGGTCCAGTCTAATATCTATGCCACTGCTTACTGCCACGTTGTGTTATGGCGGCGAAGCTCCTCCCTTTTTACTCCCTCTTCGGATACACCTGTGGTTCGTTTCGTTTATCACACACAACCTTACAGGACCGTTAGGACCTTTGGTGTACATGTAAGGGAAATACACAGTACTGTGTCTCTACCGGTTAGTTAACTACGCAATTTATTCACATGTTGCACACGTATTTTGACGTCACGTAGCACTGCATTCTGATTGGGCGCGTGAATTCACGCGCACTCAGAACGACTTTTGTTGGGCATTTCTCCAGACCCACTTTTCGCGTAGCGGTGATGTAATCATCCGCTGCTGTGTAAATATGGGTCTGGGTACGAGACTATATATAAAAAGTATACGCGGGACTAGAGTAGTTGGGCGTTGCCCGCCCTTCGCGTATTGGCGCCAATACGCGAAGGGCGGGCCACGCCCAATTAGGACTAGAGTGCATGTTACTTCGTTAAACATCTAACAAAATAAAGTGAAATGCTTAACGTTTACATTTGTGTACAAACCAAGTTCTATTTGCGTGTTGCACTATGCATTACCATCACCTCTCCCCCTCCCATCCTCTCATCCCGTCCCCTGGCCACACCCACTTTGGTCAGGTCATAGCCAA